>CM057243.1:31786751-31882017 GCA_029931835.1 Etheostoma nigrum | reverse complement strand
TCTAGCTAGCTGTCTGGATTTACCCTGCAGAGATCTGAGGACCAGGTAACCAGAGTCCTCAGAAATCAACCAGAGTTTAGAACGCCAACACAAAGACAGAGAAAGATAACGGAGAACCGGGGGAATTTCTGGCATCAACATAGACTTATGTCAGCTTAGGCCATCTTATGGCTAACTTGTTCCGTAAGACAAAACAATATTGTGATGCGACATTTTGCCAACACATATGTGTCTGGACACACCTCCAGAGGAAAGATTTCATGAAACCTCATGTTTGTGATAAAGTTTGTGAACTCAGTACCTTTACACATGAAATAGAAGGTGTATACATTCATTCAATAATTGCATGATGTATTAGGCTGTTATGTGTTACTTCCAGAAGAGAAGAACATTTACACAGAAGTTGAAGGGCTGCATTTTATAGGGGTGGTGGCCCTAAGGCATGGTCTAAAACCTCTTCATATACAGATTTTTCCAGACGTCAATGGGAGAAATGAATGGGAAATTTAATTCCAGAACCCAAGGTCTCTATTGGTGCTGCCTGAGCAAGCACAGCCCCCCCCCTTGGCTTGTTGGAATTTGGTTGACCAATCACAACAGAGTGGGCCAGAGGACCAATCAGAGCAGACTGGGCTTTTCAGGAAGGCGGGGCCAAGAGTTCAGAGTGTTTCAGGCAGAGGAGCTGCAGCCAAGGGCAGAATGAGAAACATTATATGTTTTTAAACATCAAATCATGTAAACCTATTCTAATAGACCCGAGAGTACAAATATAATGCTGGAATGGAGCATAATAGGGGCTCTATAAATGTGTGTGGGAGAATACGACAGGAAAGAGTGTTAGAAAAATTATGATACAAACTTTTTCTCTGATTATTATTAAAACTGTTTGCATAAGAATGCCATATTATACTGACCACTCTAACCAAGATAACCATGGAGCCATCGTCTGTCCATGTGAAAGGCCCAGGATGTTTCTGGGGGCGGAGCAGGTGGGGGAGATTCCCAAACCCATAGATAAACTGACAATATTGACTTTGTTATGACTAGGTATTAACATCCACTTAATAATAAGCAGCTGTTGAAAGCTTCCAGTTGGGCATTTTCTACTATTCTGTAGTGGGGAAACTGTCAAAAAAACAACTTTGATATAACTTCAGTGGTCTCTGTCCATTCTTGATCATGTCTTTAATCTAAGAAAGGGTTAGTAAGAGAAACCGAGGAGAGAGTGAGAGGAGGAGAGACGGCAGATAGATTGATTTTTGACTGGAGGCATTGTTATCCATCCAATCGTCACTGTGTCAGAGGAGACATTCTCACTCTCGCCTTGTGTCTCCCTCCTTTCCATTTACTTCACCTTAATGACATGGTCTCTGTGTCTCTTCTGTCCCACATCACTCGATAATTACTTGTTGGCACAAGAATAGGGGAGGACACTTCCTCAAGCCACTGAAACCAGGCCTCTGCAGCACACTACAGGCAGTCCACTTACAGTGTTTAGCATTTGGATTTTATTTCTCTCATACACACACACACACACACACACACACACACACACACACTCAGGGTGAATGATCGGAGAGAGGCCGACTGAAAGTGTTACAGAGTGGTGAACGTCTCCTGCCAGACGGGATCGCCCAGACGTGGTGCTTTGGTGCCAATCTGGCTGTCAGTTGTTGAGTTTTTGTCAATCAGCTGTTCATGCACTTAGATTATACAACACATTTTAGGGTCTTCATAGTCTGGATCGTCAACGCTTCATTTCCAGGAGTATGTGGATCCCACAGAGCAACATCCCTCCTGAACCAAAACATTACATTTCAGTCTATATAAATCAAATTAGCTGGCCTTTACTCTCAAAAAAAGTTTGAACATTAGTAAATAGCAGTTTTACAAGTACATTAGGTACTCAGGGAGTTGATTTGACCTAAACCCTGAACCACGTCGACTGAGACTTTGTCTAGACAGAAGTCCATTAAGTTCTTCCACTTTTTTACCCCACTGCATTGTCTGTCAATCCGAGTTCCGCTTGCAACAGTAATTAACTTTCTATCTTTGTCTCTGTTTCCTCTGTGACTCTTCCTCTCTAGCTCTCTCACCCTCCCCCCCCCCCCCTCTCTCTCACTCTCTCTCTCTCTTGAGATACCTGGAGGAGATAATGGAGGATGGAAGGTCTAAAAGACTGACGATCGATTTAGAGCTGAGACGTGATGATTAACACACACACACACACACACACACACACTAGAGTGCGGATCGGGCCGGATTTTTCTGTCCGAGCCCGGCCCGCGTCCGACAGAGCAGTAACCGAGCCCGACCCGAGCCCGACAGGCATTAAGATATTTCTGTCCGAGCCCGACCCGAGCCCGACAGTTAAAATCACATTTGTTTCTCATACTAATGACACATGTACGTTTGTTTGTGTGGAAAGCCGCTTTTATTAAGCAATGGTAGGAAGGCATTGGGAAATGTCAACAGATGAGCATCAATGCACAGCTGACTTTCCTTCGTTTTCAATAGTTTTAAAATCTCCTGCGGCCAACTTCTTTTTAACATCTTCCATCGCTGCGCTGCCACATGGAGCTTAATACGCACGTCTTTGGTTGTCACAGCACACAGGAAGACGGATGTTAGGGTAATATTGGACATTTATTTTAAGCTGTTTTAAATTCTAAATGTTCAATGCCTTATCGCGCTGATGTGACCGAGCCCGACCCGAACCCGAGCATCCTTTCTAAAAATCTGTCCCAACCCGGCCCGACCCGTCGGGTACCGTCGGGTCCCGTCGGGCTCGGGTCGGGTATCCATCCTCTAACACACACACACACACAGTGATTTGGTCTGAGTGAGCCACACTGATAGCACTTAGCTTAGCATGGCTCTCCAAGGTAAGCTGTTTGGAGTGATACATGTTCAGGTGTGATAAGCAGAAATATACACAATGGATTTCTCATGCACATATTAAGTTTAGGAATATTGAACATCATGTAGGAATAATTTAGATAGCAGTCTTTATCATTTCTGTCAGCCAAATGAGGATGAAATTTAACATAGAAATTATAAATGAAGCCCACACAAATAGGAAGAGATAAAATAGAGATAAATATTGTGTTGGAATGTGTTTGGCTGACATTTTTGGACGTTTTCAATTCATGGTGACAGCCCATCTTCACTTGGACATTCCCTCTAAATACTCAGATGTAAGTTAGTGTACCTGCGTTTTTCCAAAATGTCAGCTTTTTTAAAACATGAATTAACAGACACATAACTAATGAATGGGATTTTATTCATAGCTGTTTGTTAATGTCAGCTATGTTGCTTTTATCCCTCAAAATATGTAGATAGAGAGAGAAGAGGATGGAGGATGACATTTGTCAGAAATGAAAGTATTTGAGAGTACTATGACTAGAAGGCTACGTTACGTATATGTTAGTTTCCTGATAAGGAAACACATTTCCCCTGAAAGTTCACACTTAATAAAGTCACATCTACATAACTGCAATCCAACCGTGTCATAGTTTGTTTTGTGTTCTCTTAGCTAACTCGGAGCTGATATTTGAATATCAGCCCATCACACTTCAGGCCACATGGTGAAAGCTCTGTGTGGAGCCGCTGCAGAACCATACTTCACCCTTTTCTTGGGTTTGGGTTTGTCTACATCCAGCGCAACACTGATACACTGTCTTTGACAGGGGTCTTCAAAGGACCCCGTGGCTGAAGGACAGATTTGATTTGATTTATTTTATTTTCACAACAAAAGCATTAAGACAGTATTATATGTTTCATAACAAAGATGTGAGGGACGATTGCCGAAAAACCCTCAATGGGCTTAATAAGTGGCAATCTCCATAGAAACAAATTACATTTAACAATTTAAAAACAATTTATATATTATATTAAAAAAAAACACATTTCTTTGTATAAAATTACATTTAGAGCACAAACCCAAATGGAAAAATCAGAGAACTTAGGAGCAACACTTTGACTCTCTGTTTAAACTGTTCTTTAGAAAGCTCAGTGAGTGAAATGGGGAGACTGGTCCAGATCTTTGACCCTCTATACAATACACTAAACTGTGTTTGAGTCGTACGAGAGTAAATGTAAATGTAAATGTGCTGTATTTATATAGCGCTTTTCTAGTCTGAACAACTACTCAAAGCGCTTTTACATAGTACAGGAACCATTCACCATTCATACACTGTGGCCGAGGCTGCCGTACAAGGTGCCATCTGCTCATCAGATAAACACTGCACACACATTCACACTCCGATGACACAGCATCGGGGGCAACTCGGGGTTCAGTGTCTTGCCCAAGGACACTTCGACATGGGACTGCAGGGCCGGGGATTGAACCACCAACCTTCCAATTGGCAGGCAACCGCTCTACCACTGAGCCACAGCCGCCCACAAGTAGGGCGGCCTAATAAGACAACTACCACGGTTCCAGATGAAGCAGGGACCCCTACTACACATATTGTAGAAAATGAATTTGCATATTAAACATGGCATTCAGTACGGTGGCCCTAATCCTTTATACATACCTTTATTGCATAGAATACTAACCTCTTATAATAATAATTGTCGGCAGGATTTAATGAATCATGTTTGTTTTTTAACAGATTTTTTGGGGGAATTTTTCCCTTCATTAAAGTGACGGTGGATAGACATGATAGGGGAGAGATTCAGGTTTAACTGTATCTGTATGGCTAAGGGACTACCTCCACTATAGGCCAGTAAGCCTATCATCAGTGGGGATTTATATTTGCACATAATATGTTGGATTCATGTTAAGACATTTTTATTAAGACCCCCTGTTAAAGATCTTTGGTCTATCGAGGAAGCTGCAGTGATGCCAGTGATCTGATGTGTCATTTGTCATTGTGCCACATCATAAAATCCATTCAGATGGGATTAGTGTCTGCAAAGGGGAGGTCAGGTAATTTCATGTCTGCAGCGGTGATGGTAATCCTGTCTGATCGCCAAGGTCTGTGTTTTTTTCACCTTAAACCATCACGGCTCCTGCTGTGTGCAGACTAACTCTAAAGCTGCTGTATGTTTTCATTTCAACAGCATCACAGGCGAAATGACCAAAAAGACTAAATCTCATATTCTATCCAGTAAAACAAGCACCTTTCAGTTCTCAAGCCAAATCCCTGCAGATTTAGCAAATGCCACCCTTTGTCAGTCTGCCATTTCTCAGTTTTTCAGTGTGTTTTAGTCTGAATCACAGTTGTAGTATTCAAAATTGGTCTTGGTTTTAAATGATAACTACCGTTTTTTTAACCTTTTTCCTGTTTTTGTGTGACTGAGTGATGGGAACAACAATCTTTCAAATTGTTCCGGCGTGACCGCTCTAACCAGCAGTCACAGATGGGAAAATGTGCATTATCAATTTCCGTCCACTAAAAGTACTGATTTTTTGTCACTGAAAAACTCAGATTATTATTCTAAGAAAGGATCCCTACAGATGGAGACCTTTTTAAAACTTCTTAATACCTTTCTGTTTAACCAGAAACAGCTCTGGTGTCACTAGCAGACTCCATTTAAAAAAACTATCATTTTAGGGTGTATAAAGCCAACATATTTTCACATTTAAATCGATCAACTATGTGTTTATTTCAACTCAAACTTTTGAATTGTGATGGTTGGAATACAAATACAAGCTGGACAATCGCCCTCTTAACTTCCATTGTAGCTTGTTTCTGCTGACTGCAGCGATCTCTCTTAATACTGGACCAATGACAAAGATTGTTGTTCCATCAGTCACATAGACACAAACACATAGGGAAATAGGGTCCAGGTTGGAACTAACGGTGGTTAACCTTTAAGATCAGTCTCAACATTACTTTTTAAAGGTCTCGAATAAAGATGATTTGGGATTTTATTTCCAGACCGGTCAAGACCAAACCTACAGGGACATCACTAAATTGCCTGTGTATTGTCTGATTTATGTGTTAACGGCATTATTGCGATCACATGTAAAATTCCCTGCTTCAAATGCAACCATTTCTTGTTCGAAATGTGTTACTGTGAACCGCAGTCTGCCGCCCCCCATTAACACGCACTCCAAAGGAAGTGAATGTGAGAGAGACAGGAAGAGGTTTGGCTGACTGGCACTGGTCTGGTCTCGGTCTCAACCCCCAAAGTCTTGGTCTTGTCTTGATCTTGTCTTGGTCTGAAGTGTGTTAACGTCGTTTCTCTACAGGTTGATGAATGAATGAAACCTTTGTATTATTGTGTCATGCATTAAAAAACAAACACAATTCACAGATACCAGAGTAGCAACAGGAATCACATATTTTTATTTTTATATACATTTATTTCTTCAAGATTGACTGTGTAATAAAACACATTTTGAGAAAGTTTCCTTTTGGGGACGTCATTTGAAATTGGGAAAAATCCAAAGTTGGAAAAAAGGTAATAAATTGCAATATTTCGCAGAATATTGCAATATGTTTAAAATCGCAACAATGTTGTATTGTGGCATAAGTATCGTGTTGATATACCCCCCCCCCACTGTGTAACAGATGAAACATTGAGCATTATAACATGCATCACCATCAAAACTGCTCTTTATTCTTATGCAGGGATGATAACATATATAATCATGGGACATCTGTGATATGTAACATTATTCCAGCATTTATCTTATGAAATAACAGTAAATATGAAGAAAAAAAGAGGACTAAAAAACTGTTACACCAAATGTTACACCAAACATTTAACTAAATATTGCACTTTTGATTAATCCCGGTCGTCACAATTACGTTAATTACATTCTCGCAAATCGTGATTTTCCATTTGAAAATGATTCATCGTTCAGCCCTACTGCCCACTGCACATACTATATCATTTTTGCACATTCTGCACTCAACCCATTCAGCCTCGTTTTTATTTTCTTATGCAACAGTTCATTTGCATGTATACATTTGTTTTCTGTATTTCATATTAATGTTTAATACATGTGATTGTTCATGTTTGCACCATTTACCAAGGCAAATTCTATGTAAGTCTACTTTAGAGCTGTCAATCTTCTATAATAACATTTGAATTTCATTTATTTTTTAATATTCAAATTGTAATGGGAAAATTACATTTAAGCATGATTTCATATATCCTTCTATTCATATTATTATTCATTGCTATGCTTTTCAGTTGTATGACTTCATTCACTTCATTGTGTATGTGTCCTCCCTGAAGCAGAGTCCCAGCTGTCTGTTCTTTTATTACCAGCTGAGGGTGGTGCCCTGGAGTCTGGAACACAGTGGTCCACGCTGGCTTTTCTGATAAGGGTGCAGAGTCAGGAACATCTTCTCTTTGTACGTGACCAGACGCCACCAGGTTGTCTTAAATGACAGCTAGAGACTCTGAGGCATGGGGGACAGATGGAAAAGAGACATAGTGGCTCCAACTTGTCTGTGTGTTAAGATTATTGTTTTACTGAGATTAGGCATGTTCCCAAACGCTTGGGTCTCTGGTCTCTGAATGAGACAAAGTTTAGGGAAGTGGCTGTACGCTGCTTCACATCGGAAGTGGAAAACTACGGCAGAAATACACAGAGCACAAACGCATCACATCTGCGACAGCATGTCCAAAGCACAGCGCATCCATTACCTGAAGCACAATAAAATAAGGCAACTTATGATATTGGGGGTTTACATAGGCTAATGTCCGGTTTCATATTTGACAGTCAACTTCATCCATCCATCCATCTTTCTCTGCTTATCCGGTATTGGATTGCGGGGGCAGCAGTTCCAGTGGGGGACCCCAAACTTCCCTTTCCCCAGCCACATCAACCAGCTCCGACTGTTTAATGACCATGGTGCATGATAGGTCTTTGGCTATTAGACTGCATCGCACTGTTAATTTACAAGGGTTATAGAGGCCGTAGATATATAGGAATATCCCCCCAATGGGGTCTAGGCACTGGTGGAGTTGATGGGACCTTGAGGTGAATGGGCTGGAAGAGGGTCACATCCATTTTGACATGATAACTGACAGCAGAGAGATGGTGGCAACATCTGGTTGGTTAACTGGAAGAGTCAACGGCCACATTCATCTGGTGACACCCTGCAGCTGTTTAGGTCGGGAGAGAGATACATGTGAGTCTTCATGAATGAACTTTATGTCCTTGCTATTTACTGTGACTTATTGGGATTTAGATTGATACATTTGATTTGATGTATTAATTTATTGGGCTTCACAGGCCAAATAAATGAATACATCAAACTGAATTTATCAACTTTACTTTGTGACTCTGTGATAAGTGTTTTACTTTAAACACCTGACTTACTTACTCTCAGGTCAGGTTCTTTGAAGACAAATCAAATGTTTGCGGAAGGAGCATCTTGAATGCATTAAAAAACAGACCATCTGCCAGGCCTGACGGGCCTCGGACCACCCATTTTTCAACAGGCCCACCCAAAAATGGCCATTGATGCTTTAGGTGCTGTGATGGGGTGGAGTGAGGACCCAAACGCAGAGATGAGGGGACTGGCAGGAGCAGGTACACAGAGGTTTATTGAAAAAACAGTTCAACATAAAGGGAGCACAAAAGGCAAAACCCTGGTAAAAATCCAAAGGGGGCAAAACACAGGCAAAAAGCCAAAGAAATCCAAAACACAAAATCCACGGGAGTCCAGGGGAAAAAGGGCGAGGAAAAGTCAGGGCTAACACACAGGGAAAAACTTACAGGGAATACGGGAACAGGCAGCAGCCAAAGGATCTGACAAGAGACAAGGGAAGCACAGACATTAAATACACGAGGTAACAAAAGGCGGGGGACAGGAGGGCAGGGAAGCAGGTGGAGAACATCAGGTAATCACAAGAGCGGGAAGACACAGGGTGTAAACCTAGAGGCAAGACGAGACAAAAAACAGACTTCAAAAATAAAGCAGGAACAGAACAAGCAGACACCCAGGGGAACACAAGACAGGACCAACAATACAAGACTGGGGAGAAATCCAACACAAAAACACAAGGAGGCCGAGAAAGGGAAGAAATAAAGCCAAACAAAGACCCCAAACCACAACATTAGGGCTTGTTAATGTGATGTATTTCCTTTTTTAAAACATGTTTATAACATATATCATCACACTAAAGTAACAGCTTGTCTCGGTAGGAAATAACTTGAGTCTTGTTTTACATGACAGATGACGTCAATGACCAAGTTCTGTGCCCCAGTATTGGTTCTAACTGTCGGGCAGGACAATTTAAAACCATTAAACTGAATTGGGAACTATTCGGCCTCATGTTATATGAGCTTTGGGGTAATATCAGATGTATGACCACTTTTAGAGTCTCTAGGCCTGAGGTCTATAGGGCTTTGTGCTCTATAGAGCTTCGTAGAATCTGCTTAATGGAGATTCCAAAGCTCTCTTCTTGGTCACAGCCAAGGAGAGCGATTGCCGTCATTTGCACCAAAACGGTTTACAATGCAACAACATATTTAAAGAGCATCAAGCTATTAAAGTCTCTTTTATATAAGCACAGACAATATAACAGTATATTAGTCAGTCCTTTATATTAGGTTAAACAGTAATTTGATAACGTTTTTAATTTAATTTCCACCCACAATTGGTCTGGTCCATCCAAAACTGGATCCTGGCGCCGTGCCTTCCATCTGCATAACCTCAAAATGCTGTGTGTGTCAGCGACTTGATGTGTAGCTTCAGTGCACCCCTGTGGTGACAGAAAGCACTGCACAGGCCAGTCAACAAGTGGCCGGGTTAGTTTGGATTTCATGGAAACAGCCAGGGCAGCCAAGTGTGTTTTGTGCTTTTTTGGCATCATTTGAGCATATTGTAGACTTATTACCATGCAAGGAATTATTCCAACTCTGTCAAAAGTCCCACTATGTTGTGTGTGTTTTTGCGCATCAGTGAGATTTACAATACATCAAGGCCTCCCGAAATGTCTTAAATGTTTTCCTGTCCACGACCTATACGCACAAAGCAGCACATATGCTTTAAGCAGTGGGAAAGCATTTGATAAGACTTCACGCCCGTTCACGTAACAGAGGAGATTTGTGCCACCTGATATGATTCAGAGCCGTATCACCAATCAAAGGTCAACCTCTGATAACATACATGTATGGTGCTGGAGACTAAAGGCGACTCCAGCCAGTGTCAGCCACAGTGTTCTAACAGGGGGTGCTCCAATGAAAAAGTCAACTGCTAAATTCCATCATCCTCTATTAAAGAGAGAGATATGTTTTAGAAATATAATCTAAATAAGGAGACCTTTTTGTGTATCTCTGATATCACTGGCAGTTTGATATGGAATAGCTTGTTACATCCAGGACAGGGTGTTAGTGAGAACTGCTCTTGTGGGCTAGGCCCAGTGCCAGGTACTTATGGCTAGGAAGTGCCAATTTACAAAATTGGAATGATATTAGGTTATGTTATTAGTATGTAGAGGGTGAAATGTAAATGTCTGTATTTAATTGTTTTGATCATGTTTGATTGATTCTCTCTCTCTCTCTCTCTCTCTCTCTCTCTCTATCTCTCTCTCTCTGCTTGGTATATGGCGCCCCCTCCTGTTGCTCTCCATCCATTTACATCATTTACAAAAACACACCAGCAGATCCTACCCTTAAACTTGGAAGATGGTGATTTTATCCCATTTTATACCCCCCCCCCCCAAAAAAAAAAAATCAAAAACAAGAATAAATAACTTTTTGAGGGGAGATATGGCATCCACAAACACAAGAGTCCCTGAGGGTTTCTAGGTAAGGGCTCCCCGTCTTACAGTTTTAGCGATTCGTTTCACCATGGTGACATCACACAAACCGTTCTCATCTTAAATTGTTCCATAGTTTCAGTTTAGACTTTAATGAAGGGATAACATGGAAAAAGAATCTAAAGTCAGAAAAACTGGCTAGGAAACATTCGGGGGCAAGCACTCACTGTGTTTCAGATTAGGGCCTTTAGAACCCCTTAGATCTGGATGGGGTTCTTTAACAAGCAAGAATGTCGTGGTTACGGAGAACGGTGTCTACAGGTCGGGATAGGGATGGATGACTTCAAATGCATTTATTTAAAATAGGGACAGTGCATATCGATGAACATTATAGAAATATGCAAGAGTAGGGTCAGTGGAATGGATGGATGGATGGATGGATGGATGGGTGCATGTGTGAATGGATGGATGGGGGCATAAATGAATGGATGATAAATGAATGGATGGGTGAATGGATGGATGGGTGAATGGATGCGTGGGTGAATGGATGGATGGGTGGATAAATGAATGGATGATAAATGGATGGATGGGTGAATGGGTGGATAAATGAATGGATGATAAATGGATGGATGGGTGAATGGATGCGTGGGTGAATGGATGGATGGGTGGATAAATGAATGGATGATAAATGGATGGATGGGTGAATGGATGCGTGGGTGAATGGATGGATGGGTGGATAAATGAATGGATGATAAATGGATGGATGGGTGAATGGATGGGTGGATGGATGAATGGATGGCTGCATGTGTGAATGGATGGATGGGTGCATAAATGAATGGATGATAAATGAATGGATGGGTGAATGGGTGGATGGGTGGATAAATAAATGGATGGATGGGTGAATGGATGGATGGGTGGATAAATGAATGGATGATAAATGGATGGATGGGTGAATGGATGCGTGGGTGAATGGATGGATGGGTGGATAAATGGATGGATGATAAATGGATGGATGGGTGAATGGATGGATGGGTGGATGGATGGATGGATGGATGGGTGGATAAATGGATGGATGGATGGATAAATGGATGGGTGGATGGATGGCTGCATGTGTGAATGGATGGATGGGTGCATAAATGAATGGATGATAAATGAATGGATGGGTGAATGGGTGGATGGGTGGATAAATGAATGGATGATAAATGGATGGATGGGTGAATGGATGCGTGGGTGAATGGATGGATGGGTGGATAAATGGATGGATGATAAATGGATGGATGGGTGAATGGATGCGTGGGTGAATGGATGGATGGGTGGATAAATGAATGGATGATAAATGGATGGATGGGTGAATGGATGCGTGGGTGAATGGATGGATGGGTGGAGCGCAGCGTCCCCTCCGTTGGCTGTGTGGCCTGGTTGTGTTTAGAGCCCACTTGAAACGCTATAATGACCCTGTTTCATTTGCCAGTTGCCGTGCCACGTGCACATGTTGGTGCACGTCAGTCACGGGTCCACTACGGGACAGACCCTACGGAGCGGTCCACGTGTGGGCATATTTCACCGGAGTGACAGTCTTCCCGTACACTGAAGAAATTGATAGAGACATCTAAACGGAACAAATCAGAGAAGCGAAAGAAAAGTCGTGTCCTGTTCTTTTTATTTATTGTACACTTTCCAACCAGTAGAGCATGTCCTGTTCTGTAGACATGATCCTTATTTATGTAGTCATGTCGTACCAGTCCAATATGACTGTTATGATGCATTTCAAAAGATGCATGGTAAGTGCAATTTCCCCATCTTTGTGGGACTTTGTCTCTTTGTGGGTTTTTGCGTCTCTTGTAGCCCGTTTGTGTCGCTTTTTGGTCATTTCTCTTGTTTCCTTTGTGTCTCTTTTTGGGTCTCTGTGGACATTTGGCATCTCTTCTTTATTTTAAAATTATTCTTTTATTTTAAATTTAACATGATAATGGCAGGGGAGAACCCTGATGTTGGAAATGCAGCTGGAAATGTGAGGGCCAGACTTTTGGAAAATGGCCTCGACTGAACTCTTCTCTCCCTTTTCTCCAGCAGGAGAGCAGAAATGTCAGAGGGGCCGTGGTTTGAACTTTGTCCGGAGATACATGCAAAGCAGGATGTAGCCAAACAACTTTTACTCACTAGACTGTTATATTTACCTCTACATCAGCACCTCTCCATGCAATACATCTATACAAAACAATCAAGGAATTTTATTGTTAAAAAAGTAGAAATAATCTGTTGTCTTTAGTGTTGATTAAAGGTAAAAACTCTATATGAAAGTAATTATGATGTATTAAGTCATAAAATAAAAACACAATTTCCTTTAAACTGCAGGCTGGGAAACATTATATTTATTATTCACACACACACACACAGTTACATTGAGCTAATCATCAATCTTTCATTACGTATGTATATTATGTGTAAAAAAAAAACTATTACAAAAATATAATTAACCTATGAAAAAATAATTGTAAGTAGGCCTAGTGCATTGGTCATTACTTTAAACGATCTTTTATGATGCGTACTAACATGTAAACCCGATCAAAGTTAATACAGAACTGTATAGTATATCAAGTTTTATTGTAGAGAACTCCCGGGTCTCTTCCTGCTTGGATGGCCGTGAAACCGCGCATGCGCTCTGCTGCTTCTGTCCGCCAGGGCGGTGATCTCTCTCTCTCTCTCTCTCTCTCCCTCTCTCTCTCTCACACACTCTTTCCTTTAGTCTCTCTACCACTCTCTCTCGCTGTGGGAAAAAGCCGAGCAGAGCAGGAGGAGAGCAGCCGAAGGGGGGAGGAGGCGGACTCCTTCTTCTGCCTCCAATATAGCGGCGCGGCGGCATTTTTGGAAAAATAAATAATAAAAAAAATCCACGCACCCCCCCCCCCCCCCCCGGGGCGGAGCGGCAGAGGGAATAACACACACACGGATGTGCCTCCGAAAGCGCAGCGGATACCGCCCTCCGGACCTTATTAATGCCAAGATTGTGAGTATCTGATCGGCTGTAGAAACGAGCTTGAACACGGGGGGGAGAAGGGGGGAGACTGGGGGGGGGGGGGTGCTTTCATTTTAATTTGCCCGTCCCGGTCTCCAGGCAGCGGCGGGGCTTTTCCCCGCTCCGCGATCTCAGTGGTTCCTTCCCTCCTTCGCTTTCTCACCTCCTCGATTCCTTTCCCAGAACGGGAAGCAGGCAGCAGTCTGTGGGGGGGGGGGGGAGGAGGACAAGGAGTCGCGCGAACCCTGCCGTGTCTCATTTCCGTCTTTTTCTGTGTATCGCCAGCTAAACGGGGCTGTCTCCGTCCTCAGCTGCTGCTTGGTAACGTAGAAGGTAAAAGGTAGAAAGCTGAAGGAGGAAGGAGGCTTTCTTACTTTATGTTAGTTTGCCAGCTGTCTGCAGGCTCTTCATTCCTAGTTGTCATGTCCAGTTAGTTTGGAAAATAAAATCAGTTAGCTGCATGCTTCATATGAGATAACGGTTCGGTTGGAACGCGGGTAATAAATAATTAATAACTATCTTCTAAGACAATTACATTTTGTATCAATTTAGTCAAGTTAGTAACATCTTTTTTTTTCTTCTGTCAACCCCATAGCAAGTTGTCTTAGCGGTGCTTACACCTGAAGCCCGACTCATGGTTCAGGGCTTTTACTGTAAAGGTTATTTTTGGGGCTTTTCCTTTATTTTAGTGGATAGACATGAAAAGGGGAGAGAGATGGAGGATGACAAGCAGCAAAGGGCCCCAGGTCGGATTTGAACCCGGACCCTGCAGCCAACATGGGGCGAACGGTCTTACTGGGTGACCTAGAGGGCGCCGTAGCAGGGGTACTACGCCTCCCTCCCCTCCACAGCTGCTAGATTTCACCAAGGGGGTCAGCCTCTCCTCACCGACTAGAGCTGCAAAAAAGCTCTGGCCGCCCGCCAAGGACGCTTGTCAAAAAGTACGGGGACGCCTTTTGACGCTTTGGCCGCTCTGACGTGGCGGCGTTCTCTGTGCGAGCGGGAGAAGCTCACCCAGCCACGGCCAACACACGGACACTAACACCTTTTTATAAGTTACGTATATAATGACAGAAGTTGTGTTGTTAATTGGTCGCAGCGGGGTCTGTTAGCAGTTAGCTCGCTCGTAGCCACTGAGCCGTAGCGGCGTGCAGGCAGAGAGCAGCCGCCGGACTAACCTAGTGACCCAGACTAACCTAGTGACCCGGACTAACCTAGCGACCCGGACTAACCTAGTGACCCAGACTAACCTAGTGACCCGGACTAACCTAGCGACCCAGACTAACCTAGTGACCCGGACTAACCCAGTGACCCAGACTAACCTAGTGACCCAGACTAACCTAGTGACCCGGACTAATCTAGTGACCCAGACTAACCCAGTGACCCAGACTAACCTAGTGACCCGGACTAATCTAGTGACCCGGACTAACCTAGTGACCCAGACTAACCTAGTGACCCGGACTAACCTAGTGACCCAGACTAACCTAGTGACCCGGACTAATCTAGTGACCCGGACTAACCTAGTGACCCAGACTAACCTAGCTACCCGGACTAACCTAGTGACCCGGACTAACCTAGTGACCCAGTGACCCAGACTAACCCAGTGACCCAGACTAACCTAGTGACCCGGACTAACCTAGTGACCCGGACTAATCTAGTGACCCAGACTAACCCAGTGACCCAGACTAACCTAGTGACCCGGACTAATCTAGTGACCCGGACTAACCTAGTGACCCAGACTAACCTAGTGACCCGGACTAACCTAGCGACCCGGACTAACCTAGTGACCCGGACTAATCTAGTGACCCAGACTAACCCAGTGACCCAGACTAACCTAGTGACCCGGACTAATCTAGTGACCCGGACTAACCTAGTGACCCAGACTAACCTAGTGACCCGGACTAACCTAGTGACCCAGACTAACCTAGTGACCCGGACTAATCTAGTGACCCGGACTAACCTAGTGACCCAGACTAACCTAGCTACCCGGACTAACCTAGTGACCCGGACTAACCTAGTGACCCAGTGACCCAGACTAACCCAGTGACCCAGACTAACCTAGTGACCCAGACTAACCTAGTGACCCAGTGACCCAGACTAACCTAGTGACCCAGACTAACCCAGTGACCCAGACTAACCTAGTGACCCAGACTAATCTAGTGACCCAGACTAACCTAGTGACCCGTGCAGGACTTCACTGTGAGCAGACCGTTTAGAGACCATGTGACCGCTCAAAACGCCCAAAACACGACGCCGACAGATTTGCCTCCTTGCTGATCTGAGGAAAGTCTTTTAGTTTCATTCATTGGGCTTAATGCTGCACCTAAACCGAATAATGGCAGGGGACAACCCTGGCATATATTTTTATAAACCCTCAACTCTGAGAGAGTTATGGCCTTGCTCTACCCATAATACACAGATAGTTCCATCCAGACCCAAGTCTGTTCCATACAGATCAGTGACCCATTAAAAATTTGGGACAGTTAAGTCAAAGAAATAACTGTACTTTCCTTTACTTGTCCTACAGTCTGAAGGCCTGTTCACACCGGGACGAATTTCGCGACGTTTAACGCGTCGTGACTAAACAAAGGGCGTCAATGAGAGTGTGCACACCGACGCAAAAAACGCCACGCGTAAAAGCGTCATTTTTTAAAAAACGCCTCGGGTTCGTTTTTTTGGTTTGACGCGCCGCGTCAAAAACTATCCGACCAATGAAATCGGCCCTTTTGCTCACGTGTCTTGTGCTTCTGAAGTTACAGTAAAACACAACTTGGGGGCGCTCAAGCACAAAACGGTCTTACCGAGCACACAAACGAAGAAGACATACGCCACCGTCATCACTGCCACAAGACGAGGAAGAGGCAAAGCACGATGTCCAAAATAAATGTTGAGCTGCTGGTCTTGTTGGTTTCGGAACCAACGAGACCAGCAGCTGTCGCGCTTATCATATAGCTCTTCTTCTCTGCTCTTCTTCTGAGTTGCAAGCGAGTATCAGAAGAGCAAAGTTGCGCAGCGCCACCCTATGTACGGGGGTATTTCTGTTTTACATTAAGCGCCATCTAGTGACAGATAATGAATTTGCATGTTCATTCGGCTCATCGTCAGCGAAAATCGCTTGGGTGTGAACACAAAAAACGCGTCGAAAAACGCTGACGAATAACGCCCGCTGATATTTGTCCTGGTGTTTACGGGCCTTGAGTTTCTAGTGACCTTATTGTACTTGATGGCATGTTTATGTATAAACGGACACAATGCTACTCCCACAGGTCCAGTAATAGTCTTGTTGTATACCTTGCCTTGTATTGCACAACCTTAGTAAAAAGGTAAAACTTTGGGATTCTTATATAATTACTGCTCATGACCATATAAGGTGTTGCCTCTGGTAAGCACTTTTTAGGAGAAAGAGACACAGAAAAGGAGAAATGAATGTGTTGTGTTAATGAACACTTCATTTAAGCAGAGATGTTATTTTACAACTTTTCTCGTCTCGTTTTTCCTTATTTGCTGAGGGGGGGCAGTTTAAAAATAATGCATTTTCCCCATACATTTTATGTCTGTTTGTGTGATTTTTGTCTCTTTGTGGGTTTCTGCGTGTCTTTGTAGTCGTGTTGTGTCCTTTTTTCGTCATTTGTGCTTCCTTTGGTGTTGTTTCGGGTCTCTGTGGTCATTTGGCGTCTCTTTTTAGTATATTTGTGTCCCTTTGTGGTAGTTTTGCGTCACTTTTTTTTTCTTTTTTATATTGTCACTTTTTTTTTAATTTCTCTTACGAATAGTTTTTTCTCCAAATGCTATAAAATTGACAAAAAACTCCCAAATTCAATGAAAGTGAAGTGATTATTTATTTAACTTGATTAATTAGATGTATTTAACTTGATTGAACGTGAGGAGCGTTGTAGGGACGTTACATTTTTGGACAATTTGTTTGAAAGAAACCCAATTTTGTGGTCTAGAAAGGGGTCAGATATGAACTGAAGACACCAGGAGGGTTAATGGAACAGATATGATTTACTGGACAGTAAAAAATGAAAGTCTTTGTTACAATCAATGTTACGGGCACAGACGTTTGTGGCGCAGCCAATTTAGCACACTTTTTATAGCCCAGGGCCTATAATAATAATAATAATAATAATAATAATAATAATAATAATAATAATAATAATAATAATAGACTGGACAAAACCAAGCTGTGATTAAACAGCTTCAGAAACATTTAGTGTGAAAACGCCTGCAGAAATCACAGGAAGCCACATTTCTCCTCTACATGATCTCTCATTTATGTGGGGAATTTGTACCCAATTAAATAACAGTTAATATTTTTATTTACATAATGGCGGTTTGTTTGTTTAACTGCAATAATTGCTCAAAATAGCTAAGGTATTTTTTTTTAATTATGTTTAGATGTGAGAAATTGTAATTATTTAAATGATATATTGGTGGGACAATATATATTTTTTCTGAAATATTTTTTGGGGCATTTTCCACCTTTATTTTTGACAGGACAGCTGAAGATATGAAAGCCGCTGCGTCGCATCGACAGCGTACCCCCACATGCCTCTGCGTCGTTGTGAACCACTCCAAGCCCTCCGCCGTAGCTCGACGTGCACCTCCAAAGATGTCATATGTGTATATGGCTTTAACAGCCTGAAAAAGATTTCAAATATAGCTTTAATTGGACATTTAAGCCTTTACTTTTAAAATCCTACATCAGAATGGTCCGACATTACCCGAGTGACACAGTGGATAGGTGTTATTTTACTCTGAGTTGGAATGAACCTGGCTTAACAGGAGGATTCCTTTTTAGAGTAGCCTGAAAAAAAGTCAAAAATGGCTTTAACGGTCATTAATGTGCTGTATTTATATATCTTTTCTAGTCATAACGACTACTCAAACCGCTTTTACATCATACATACGCTTTTACATCACACACTGTGGCCGAGGCTGCCGTACAAGGTGCCACCTGCTCATCAGATACACACTCACACACATTCACACTCCGATGCAGCATCGGGGGCAACTCGGGGTTCAGTGTCTTGCCCAAGGACACTTTGACATGGGACTGCAGGGCCAGGGATTGAACCACCAACCTTCCAACTGGCAGGCAACCGCTCTACCACTGAGCCACAGCCACCCCTAATGTGCACCTCCCATATCTGATATGTGTGTAACATTGCGTTGAGGCGACGCAGACCACAAGGACTGTGATTGGTCAATTGGTGGTGTGTGTTGATAGGCGGTGTTTCCAGCGGCCTACTGTGGGGAGTAGCAACATGCTAGTTCACTGACATGAGCTTAGCAAATAAACTCAGACATATTTTGTTTGTAAAGTGTCTATATGTCAGTAACGTTTTGAAATTAGCACTTCGCCAGCAAGCAGTAGTTAGTGGGCAGTTGTGCTAAAGTTAGCATGCTAACATAACAAACTGCCTGGCAGACACCTCGCAAATAACTTCAGACTTATTTTCTGGTTCCAGTAACTAGGTCAATGGATTTTACTCTCTATTTCTCCAAACCTTTTACAAACTCTAAGCAAGAAAAGGCCAAACAAATGAGCTATTTTAGCAGGACAGTCTATGGGGTTTGCCATTCTGAGTAGCGTGTGGCGTCACCCCCGAGCATTACGGCGGTGAAATGTGCCGCGATGCAAAGCAACCCCGACGCAAAACCCCGAAAGGGTCGCGACGGCGTAGCTGCCTGACTACAGTTGAAAATTAGCTGACCGGCTAACACTGGCGCATTTACAGAAATGTTGATTAATGTGCATTGTCCTAATTAAATAAATAAATAAATACATCTACTACGGAGCATAAAGCGTCTTAGAAATACATGAATAATTCCCAGTGGCTTAGCACTGGGGGGGCGACTTAGGCAGGCTGGGCCACCTGGCTGGCAAAACACTGGGGGGGGGGGACCCTGCACACTTATACCTGATACAAGTTTTTTCCTCCTTCCTGCTGCCAGTTGGTACACACTTCCTCTTCCTGTGTCTTTCTTCATTGTCTGTTGCTTGCTTCCTCTTTTTTTAAGTTGGCCATCATCGTCTTCTATTCCTCTTCCTCTCTCTCTCTCTCTCTCTCTCTCTCTCTCGCGCACAAGCAACTTCTGTCTCCCCTGATTCTTTTTGTCCATATTAACTGTAGTGATAACTCTAGTGATAACTGTAGTGATATGTGTTTTTGGTTGCCAGTCTGTGAGGTGTGTGTTTTCATCTTGTCTGCTGGTTTTACTGGTCACTCTTTTTCTTTTACCTTTATTCAGACTGGGATTCAGAGTGTCTTTAACAAGGGGGCCCTGGCCAAGACAGCAGCATAAAGAGTTCCACATTAAAGAACAAACAGCAGACTTAAAACCATGCGTGATTTTAGATTTTAAATAAAATATATAAAAATACAAACTTCAGATATGAAACTTAAAGTCCTTTGAACAAAAACACAAAAAAAAAATCAGTGTTGCCAACAGGGACGTTGTAGAGCGTCCTCTGGTGGACAGACTATGCAACGCCATCACTAACAGGGACGTTGTAGAGCGTCCTCTGGTGGACAGATGATGCAACGCCATCACTAACAGGGACGTTGTAGATTGTCCTCTGGTGGACAGACTATGCAACGTCATCATTAACAGGGACGTTGTAGAGCGTCCTCTGGTGGACAGACTATGCAACGCCATCACTAACAGGGACGTTGTAGAGCGTCCTCTGGTGGACAGACTATACAACGCCATCACTAACAGGGACGTTGTAGAGCGTCCTCTGGTGGACAGACTATGCAACGCCATCACTAACAGGGACGTTGTAGAGCGTCCTCAGGTGGACAGACTATGCAACGCCATCACTAACAGGGACGTTGTAGAGCGTCCTCTGGTGGACAGACTATACAACGCCATCACTAACAGGGACGTTGTAGAGCGTCCTCTGGTGGACAGACTATGCAACGCCATCACTAACAGGGACGTTGTAGAGCGTCCTCTGGTGGACAGACTATGCAACGCCATCACTAACAGGGACGTTGTAGAGCGTCCTCTGGTGGACAGATGATGCAACGCCATCACTAACAGGGACGTTGTAGATTGTCCTCTGGTGGACAGACTATACAACGTCATCATTAACAGGGACGTTGTAGAGCGTCCTCTGGTGGACAGACTATGCAACGTCATCATTAACAGGGACGTTGTAGAGCGTCCTCTGGTAGACAGACTATGCAACGTCATCATTAACAGGGACGTTGTAGAGCGTCCTCTGGTGGACAGACTATGCAACGCCATCACTAACAGGGACGTTGTAGAGCGTCCTCTGGTGGACAGACTATGCAACGCCATCACTAACAGGGACGTTGTAGAGCGTCCTCTGGTGGACAGACTATGCAACGCCATCACTAACAGGGACGTTGTAGAGCGTCCTCTGGTGGACAGACTATGCAACGCCATCACTAACAGGGACGTTGTAGAGCGTCCTCTGGTGGACAGACTATACAACGCCATCACTAACAGGGACGTTGTAGAGCGTCCTCTGGTGGACAGACTATACAACGCCATCACTAACAGGAACGTTGTAGAGCGTCCTCGGGTGGACAGACTATGCAACGGCATCACTAACAGGGCCGTCAGGGACGTTGTAGAGCGTCCTCTGGTGGACAGACTATGCCAACACTCATAACATGGTTGACAGTCCGTTTTTATTTTTTAAATATTAATTTTATTAAAAAAAATCATCCATTATATCAGAATCATTTATAATGACAAATAAATGACTTTGATATAATGGCCGATTTGTTTTTTTTAATTGGCCATTATAAATACCGATATATCGGGAAATGCCTACTATTGGCTGATAATATTGGCGCGTTATATATCGGTCGGGCTCTACTCTTGATTAAGTCATCGTGTGAGGACATCCTCGGAGCGTTTGCATGACAGAAGTTGATGGAAACCCAGACGGATTCTCTTTTGGAAGTGTATACTCAGCAGATGATTATCCGATTGGTTGATGTGTGCCTCTCCGAGTTTTGTGTGACAGACGGAGGAGCCACCATTAATGGTGACAGGTGAATGATTGGTACACACGCACACTCACTATGGCCTCTTTTTCTCTCCTTGTGTGTGTGTGTGTATGTATGTGTGTGTGTGTGTGCTACTGCCTATGTACACATGTGTTTTTGTGGATTAATGTACCTGGATGTTGGTGCATTTTGTGGGTGATACTGTGTGTGTGTGTGCGTGTGTGTGTGCGTGTGCATGGGTGTTTTATATGCGTTTAAATTGTGTTTTTGGTTCATAAATGCATGTTCTTGTGGGATTTCACACACTCATGTTTGATTGTGCATGTTTTTGTGATGCATTTGTATTGTTCTCGTGTGTGCTACGGTGTGGCGTGAGTGTGTGTGGGTGTATGTATGTGTGTGTGTGTGTGTGTGTGTGTGTGTATTTATAAAGGAGAGGTCCGAGGCAGAAGGGGGGATGACATGCATGTGTCCGGCCCGCTAACATCGCTGACGACTCACACACTAACCAACTGCCCGTCCTCGCGACATGGTGGACGTACTGGTAAACCAACTGCACCTCTTCCTCTCTCTGTCTCCCACATCCCCCTTTTCTTGCTTTTCCTCTCTGTGTTCTTTATGTCTTTATTTTTTTGTAACCGAAACACCTGCTAGCAGAAAAATGAGAGAAAGACGTGGCTAATCTATCTAGCTGGTAGGGTTTTTTAATATTGGCTACCTACCTATACTGAGTCTGATCACATATTTCAAGATGTTGATTGAATTTGTATATCTGACACACTGAAACAGCTGTAGCTACTAGCTACTTAATATGACACTAACTATTATCCCGATAATAGGCTAGTTCAACTTTGGCCGTCAAGCTGGTTTGACTAACTAAATGAAAAGATTACAGGAGCCGGCCTACGTCCCGAGGGACCTTGCTACATCTCAGAATTGGATGCAGTTCATTATCAAGTTTGTATTGTTTTGATAAATTGTCCATAGAACGTGACTCGTGGTTGTATTTCTGTTTATTGGCATTTTGAATTGCATAATAGCATCAAGCGTCATATTGTTAAAAAAGCCTTGAAAGCATCAAAATAAGCGTAATAAAGTGTCAAAAGCATGAAAAAGTGTTCGCCAAAAGGGTAAAAAAAGCTTTAAACTAATGAAGAACAGATTTCATTTCAGAAGTTTACTAACTGAGCAGTATTTAATCAATTTGAAACAGTAAATATCAACATGAAAAACTGTAATTTTAAAAATCTGACTACAGTAGATGTGACAGAAAGGCATAAAAGTTGTTGTAATCCTTGTTTATTTCCGACACTAGTCAATTGGCACAACTTTGATGCGTTTCTGTCACATCTCCAGCATCAGATTCACTGTTCCCTCTCTGCACATGGCTAGGCACTGGTAATGACATTTTGGACATGTTTAGAGGCTAAAAACAGGTTTATAACGTGCCCTGTTTCACCCTGTTGAGTGCTAACTCTAGCAGAGGGATAACACGGTGCAGGCAGCTCCGATTGGTTACTTTTTCTCTCTACTGGCAGAAAAAAAACAGAGCTACATGTTAAAAGTGCCCGGAATTCTCCTTTAAGAGAGTTATGCAGTTGTCAATTTCCCATCCACTAGGATTAGCGTGTGTCTGACAGGGTGGGGGGGCGTGGCATCACGATGCCGGTCAACCATCCCAACCCTAGTATCACCCTGGAAAACCTCTCCTCTCCCTTCTCACCCCTCCTCTCCATCCTTCTCCTAAATCAAACTCTTATCTCTTATCTCTCACTCTCTCCCTTACCTTTCTTATCTCTCACTCTCTCCCTTACCTTTCTTATCTCTCACTCTCTCCCTTACCTTTCTTATCTCTCACTCTCTCCTTTACCTTTCTTATTTCTCACTCTCTCCCTTACCTTTCTTATCTCTCACTCTCTCCCTTACCTTTCTTATCTCTCACTCTCTCCCTTACCTTTCTTATTTCTCACTCTCTCCCTTACCTTTCTTATTTCTCACTCTCTCCCTTACCTTTCTTATCTCTCACTCTTTCCCTTACCTTTCTTATTTCTCACTCACTCCTTTACCTTTCTTATTTCTTACTCTCTCCCTTACCTTTCTTATTTCTCACTCTCTCCCTTACCTTTCTTATCTCTCACTCTCTCCCTTACCTTTCTTATCTCTCACTCTCTCCCTTACCTTTCTTATTTCTCACTCTCTCCCTTACCTTTCTTATCTCTCACTCTCTCACTTACCTTTCTTATCTCTCACTCTCTCCCTTACCTTTCTTATCTCTCACTCTCTCCCTTACCTTTCTTATCTCTCACTCTCTCCCTTACCTTTCTTATCTCTCACTCTCTCCCTTGCCTTTCTTATCTCTCACTCTCTCCCTTACCTTTCTTATCTCTCACTCTCTCCCTTACCTTTCTTATCTCTCACTCTCTCCCTTACCTTTCTTATCTCTCACTCTCTCCTTTACCTTTCTTATCTCTCACTCTCTCCCTTACCTTTCTTATTTCTCACTCTCCCTTACCTTTCTTATCTCTCACTCTCTCCCTTACCTTTCTTATCTCTCACTCTCTCCCTTACCTTTCTTATCTCTCACTCTCTCCCTTGCCTTTCTTATCTCTCACTCTCTCCCTTACCTTTCTTATCTCTCACTCTCTCCCTTACCTTTCTTATTTCTCACTCTCTCCCTTACCTTTCTTATCTCTCACTCTCTCACTTACCTTTCTTATCTCTCACTCTCTCCCTTACCTTTCTTATCTCTCACTCTCTCCCTTACCTTTCTTATCTCTCACTCTCTCCCTTACCTTTCTTATCTCTCACTCTCTCCCTTACCTTTCTTATCTCTCACTCTCTCCTTTACCTTTCTTATCTCTCACTCTCTCCCTTACCTTTCTCACTCTCTCACTTACCTTTCTTATCTCTCACTCTCTCCCTTACCTTTCTTATCTCTCACTCTCTCCCTTACCTTTCTTATCTCTCACTCTCTCCCTTACCTTTCTTATCTCTCACTCTCTCCCTTGCCTTTCTTATCTCTCACTCTCTCCCTTACCTTTCTTATCTCTCACTCTCTCCCTTACCTTTCTTATCTCTCACTCTCTCCCTTACCTTTCTTATTTCTCACTCTCTCCCTTACCTTTCTTATTTCTCACTCTCTCCCTTATTTGTTTTCTTATCTCTCACTCTCTCCTTTACCTTTTTTTATTTCTCACTCTCTCCCTTATTTGTTTTCTTATTTCTCACTCTCTCCCTTACCTTTCTTATTTCTCACTCTCTCCCTTACCTTTCTTATTTCTCACTCTCTCCCTTACCTTTCTTATCTCTCACTCTCTCCCTTACCTTTCTTATTTCTCACTCTCTCCCTTACCTTTCTTATCTCTCACTCTCTCCCTTACCTTTCTTATCTCTCACTCTCTCCCTTACCTTTCTTATTTCTCACTCTCTCCCTTACCTTTCTTATCTCTCACTCTCTCCCTTACCTTTCTTATTTCTCACTCTCTCCCTTACCTTTCTTATTTCTCACTCTCTCCCTTACCTTTCTTATCTCTCACTCTCTCTTTTACCTTTCTTATCTCTCACTCTCCATTACTTTTCTTATCTCTCACTCTCTCCCTTACCTTTCTTATTTCTCACTCTCTCCCTTACCTTTCTTATTTCTCACTCTCTCCCTTATTTGTTTTCTTATCTCTCACTCTCTCCCTTACCTTTCTTATCTCTCACTCTCTCCTTTACCTTTCTTATCTCTCACTCTCTCCCTTACCTTTCTTATTTCTCACTCTCTCCCTTACTTTTCTTATCTCTCACTCTCTCCCTTACCTTTCTTATCTCTCACTCTCTCCCTTACCTTTCTCATCTCTCACTCTCTCCCTTACCTTTCTTATTTCTCACTCTCTCCCTTATTTGTTTTATTATCTCTCACTCTCTCCTTTACCTTTCTTATCTCTCACTCTCTCCCTTACCTTTCTTATCTCTCACTCTCTCCCTTACCTTTCTTATTTCTCACTCTCTCCCTTACCTTTCTTATCTCTCACTCTCTCCCTTACCTTTCTTATCTCTCACTCTCTCCCTTACCTTTCTTATCTCTCACTCTCTCTCTTACCTTTCTTATCTCTCACTCTCTCCCTTACCTTTCTTATCTCTCACTCTCTCCCTTACCTTTCTTATCTCTCACTCTCTCCCTTACCTTTCTCATCTCTCACTCTCTCCCTTACCTTTCTTATTTCTCACTCTCTCCTTTACCTTTCTTATTTCTCACTCTCTCCCTTATTTGTTTTATTATCTCTCACTCTCTCCTTTACCTTTCTTATCTCTCACTCTCTCCCTTACCTTTCTTATCTCTCACTCTCTCCCTTACCTTTCTTATTTCTCACTCTCTCCCTTACCTTTCTTATCTCTCACTCTCTCCCTTACCTTTCTTATCTCTCACTCTCTCCCTTACCTTTCTTATCTCTCACTCTCTCTCTTACCTTTCTTATCTCTCACTCTCTCCCTTACCTTTCTTATCTCTCACTCTCTCCCTTACCTTTCTTATTTCTCACTCTCTCCTTTACCTTTCTTATTTCTCACTCTCTCCCTTATTTGTTTTATTATCTCTCACTCTCTCCTTTACCTTTCTTATCTCTCACTCTCTCCCTTACCTTTCTTATCTCTCACTCTCTCCCTTACCTTTCTTATCTCTCACTCTCTCCCTTACCTTTCTTATCTCTCACTCTCTCCTTTACCTTTCTTATCTCTCACTCTCCCTTACTTTTCTTATCTCTCACTCTCTCCCTTACCTTTCTTATTTCTCACTCTCTCCCTTACTTTTCTTATTTCTCACTCTCTCCCTTATTTGTTTTCTTATTTCTCACTCTCTCCTTTACCTTTCTTATCTCTCACTCTCTCCCTTACCTTTCTTATCTCTCACTCTCTCCTTTACCTTTCTTATCTCTCACTCTCTCCCTTACCTTTCTTATTTCTCACTCTCTCCCTTACTTTTCTTATCTCTCACTCTCTCCCTTACCTTTCTTATCTCTCACTCTCCCTTACTTTTCTTATCTCTCACTCTCTCCCTTACCTTTCTTATTTCTCACTCTCTCCTTTACCTTTCTTATTTCTCACTCTCTCCCTTATTTGTTTTATTATCTCTCACTCTCTCTCTCTTACCTTTCTTATCTCTCACTCTCTCCCTTACCTTTCTTATGTCTCACTCTCTCTCTTACCTTTCTTATCTCTCACTCTCTCCCTTACCTTTCTTATCTCTCACTCCCTTATTTGTTTTCTTATCTTGCTCTCCCCCATTCCACCCATTCCCTCTCTCTCACTATCTCTGCCCCTCAGCCACACCCTCTTCATGTCCCCCTCTCTCCTTCTCTAGGTCTTCCTCCCACTCCGCCAAATTCCTTCACTCTCTCAACTCACTCTCGCCCTTCCCCTACATTAAACTCACCTCTTTCTCCCTCCCTCCCTCATCTTCCCTATTATGCTTTATTTGAGTGTTTCTTTATCCAAGGATACTGTTAAGGGAACTTCATCCACGCTGGTTATGAAGTACACCTTGTCCTTCCGTGACATGAGTAGTTTGAGTAGTAAGTTGACACAACAAAGTGTTCACACACACTAAAGCTTACGGCGGAGTCTCAATGTCGGGGGGGGGGGGTCATTTTTGTCTCATTCTCATTTTCATTAAAGAATATAAATAAAATGATTATAGTGTGATTTTTGAGGATCTGTACCAAACAGTTGGCTAGTCTGTAGGATAGGATTGTAATTCATTCACAATTGTTGCCTTTAACAAATATTGTCCCCCCCTGCGATTTGGATATTGCACTAGTCCATATTAAATGGCGATTAATAGTGCAGCCTACATTACACCCACACAGTTTCCCCCAAGTGGACGCTGTTGACGCTGCCCCTCCATGCAGGATTAGACTTCCAGTTCATCACAAAGGTGTTGACAATGGGGATGAAGTATGGGGGGGGTCTGTGCAGGCCAGTCAAATCCCTCCACACCAAACCAGGAAGACCCTTTAACTATAAACCTGGCTTTATGCACAAGGGCATTTAACCCTTGTGTTGTCTTCCCATTAAAAATAAAAACACTACTTAACACTAACTTATTAACTTTAGTTTACAGTTATTTTTGGACTTTATGGTCAATAAACCTCATTTATAGGAAATTATACCTAATGTTGGAGTTAGAAAAGCAGAAATTAGGAATTATTTAGACTAAAATTAAAGGAATAGATGTTGATGATAATCACAGACTGGAATATGTCAACTTTTACTCAATACTATTTCAAAAACACTTCAATTTGTTTTTCAAATGCTATAAAATTGAATAAGACGCCCCAAAATTGGCAAAGAGCGTTGGGTGGAATCAATCATGTTATTTTGGGGAATTAAAAAGAACATTGATATAGGACAACATGAGGACAACATGAGGACAACATGAGGACAACATGAGGGTTTAACAGAAAAAGGGTCTTTCCCACACTGTTTCCACAAAGTTTAAAGCATGCTGTCTATAATATCGTATTATGAAGCATTCAGACTTACTTTCTTTGAAAGTTGAGTGGGCTCAAACCATGAAACCAGGCCTTACTGTATCCAGCAGTATGTGGTGCATACTTATGGATGTGTAATGTGCACCTTAATTCAATCAGAGGAAAGCAGGAAAACAGCCACGCTCTTCTCTTACTGCTTCCCATCAAAGAATAAGGAGAGAGACAGGGCCGAGCTGTGAAGACACGTTCCTATATCTCATCCGTGGATGCCTGGGGCATTTAGCTCCAGGGACACATAGCCCAATTTGTTAAGTTTGGTGTTGTTGTGAAAAAGATAGATGTTGACAAGTCTAGACTGGACTCAAGGGGTGTCCAAGTTTAGAGGAAGACAGAATGTAAATGTTGGGTTTAGCAGCTTTTTGTATTAAACCACCAGGGCATTAATAGGCCCATGCAGTCATGTAGGGTGCATGTGTGTGTGTGCGCACGTGTGCGTGCGTGTGTGTGTGTTTGGACACCAGGTCTGATTCATCAAGTTTTAGAAAGAAACCAAGAAGCCTCGTGTGTCACAATACCTCTGACTCTGTTTCCTGCTTCTCTTTCTCTCTCTCTCTCTCTCTCTCTCTCTCTCTCTCGTTTGCTCTCTCTCCCCATCTTTTCCTGTTGCATTGAACTGCCTTTCGTCTCTCCCTTCCTCCTTTTACTGGAGTGAAGGCGTGTTGATTGATGGAAACGTCGTGGCCATTAGCCAGCGAGCGGGAGAAAAAGAAGGAGCAGTTTGTTTTTTCATTCAGTCGTCGGCCGTGGATCCACCATTGAATCGTCTCGTCTCTGGTGAGCGCTGCTGCTGCTGCTGAATGCTTTCTGTGTGCTGCCAGTTTACCGTGCCACTTATTAAACAGGGTTTGCTTGTTTCGTACGCTCTTAAAAGTTGTGCTTTATAGCTCAACAGATGAAGCAAGGCAGTACCGGGTATAGTGGTTTGATTCCCTCTCTGGCTGCCCGTGCAGTGGATTAAAGTGGGAATTTCACTTCATTGCTCAAATCTAGGTGATGTACCAGCACCCATTCTCTGTTGTCTCTCTGAGGAAAGGCTTTCAACACCCTGCTAGATGGACGTGAAAATGCATCGTCATCAAACTTTAAACAAGACTGCTTGTCTCAGTTCCTGTAAAGTGGACATGCCGGGGACATGCAGTTTAGCATACGTTGCCTGATGAACAAGAAATAACCTGCATAGTTTACACGTTGGATTTCACAATTTGCAGGCAGGCATCAGCTTTCTTTTCTTTCTTTTTTTAAAGGGCCCATGACAAATTGCTCTTTGGATGCTTTTATATAGACCTTAGTGGTCCCTAATACTGTATCTGAAGTCTCTTTATATAGACCTTAGTAGTCCCTAATACTGTATCTGAAGTCTCTTTATATAGACCTTAGTGGTCCCTAATACTGTATCTGAAGTCTCTTTATATAGACCTTAGTGGTCCCTAATACTGTATCTGAAGTCTCTTTTATATAGACCTTAGTGGTCCCTAATACTGTATCTGAAGTCTCTTTATATAGACCTTAGTGGTCCCCTAATACTGTATCTGAAGTATCTTTATATAGACCTTAGTGGTCCCCTAATACTGTATCTGAGGTCTCTTTATATAGACCTTAGTGGTCCCTAATACTGTATCTGAAGTCTCTTTATATAGACCTTAGTGGTCCCCTAATACTGTATCTGAGGTCTCTTTATATAGACCTTAGTGGTCCCCTAATACTGTATCTGAAGTCTCTTTATATAGACCTTAGTGGTCCCTAATACTGTATCTGAAGTCTCTTTATATAGACCTTAGTGGTCCCTAATACTGTATCTGAAGTCTCTTTATATAGACCTTAGTGGTCCCTAATACTGTATCTGAAGTCTCTTTATATAGACCTTAGTGGTCCCTAATACTGTATCTGAAGTCTCTTTTATATAGACCTTATTAGTCCCCTAATACTGTTTCTGAAGTCTCTTTATATAGACCTTAGTGGTCCCCTAATACTGTATCTGAGGTATCTTTATATAGACCTTAGTGGTCCCCTAATACTGTATCTGAAGTCTCTTTTATATAGACCTTAGTGGTCCCCTAATACTGTATCTGAAGTCTCTTTATATAGACCTTAGTGGTCCCCTAATACTGTATCTGAAGTCTCTTTTATATAGACCTTAGTGGTCCCCTAATACTGTATCTGAAGTCTCTTTATATAGACCTTAGTGGTCCCTAATACTGTATCTGAAGTCTCTTTTATATAGACCTTAGTGGTCCCTAATACTGTATCTGAAGTCTCTTTTATATAGACCTTAGTGGTCCCCTAATACTGTATCTGAAGTCTCTTTTATATAGACCTTAGTGGTCCCCTAATACTGTATCTGAAGTCTCTTTTATATAGACCTTAGTGGTCCCTAATACTGTATCTGAAGTCTCTTTTATATAGACCTTAGTGTTCCCTAATACTGTATCTGAAGTCTCTTTTATATAGACCTTAGTGGTCCCCTAATACTGTATCTGAAGTCTCTTTTATATAGACCTTAGTGGTCCCCTAATACTGTATCTGAAGTCTCTTTATATAGACCTTAGTGGTCCCCTAATACTGTATTTGAAGTCTCTTTTATATAGACCTTAGTGGTCCCTAATACTGTATCTGAAGTCTCTTTATATAGACCTTAGTGGTCCCTAATACTGTATCTGAAGTCTCTTTATATAGACCTTAGTGGTCCCTAATACTGTATCTGAAGTCTCTTTTATATATACCTTATTAGTCCCCTAATACTGTTTCTGAAGTCTCTTTATATAGACCTTAGTGGTCCCCTAATACTGTATCTGAGGTATCTTTATATAGACCTTAGTGGTCCCCTAATACTGTATCTGAAGTCTCTTTTATATAGACCTTAGTGGTCCCCTAATACTGTATCTGAAGTCTCTTTATATAGACCTTAGTGGTCCCCTAATACTGTATCTGAAGTCTCTTTTATATAGACCTTAGTGGTCCCCTAATACTGTATCTGAAGTCTCTTTATATAGACCTTAGTGGTCCCTAATACTGTATCTGAAGTCTCTTTTATATAGACCTTAGTGGTCCCTAATACTGTATCTGAAGTCTCTTTTATATAGACCTTAGTGGTCCCCTAATACTGTATCTGAAGTCTCTTTTATATAGACCTTAGTGGTCCCTAATACTGTATCTGAAGTCTCTTTTATATAGACCTTAGTGTTCCCTAATACTGTATCTGAAGTCTCTTTTATATAGACCTTAGTGGTCCCCTAATACTGTATCTGAAGTCTCTTTTATATAGACCTTAGTGGTCCCCTAATACTGTATCTGAAGTCTCTTTATATAGACCTTAGTGGTCCCCTAATACTGTATTTGAAGTCTCTTTTATATAGACCTTAGTGGTCCCTAATACTGTATCTGAAGTCTCTTTTATATAGACCTTAGTGGTCCGCCTTGACCAACCCTAACCCTAACCCTAACCCGCCACATTGCTAGTTTGAAAGCCATGATGTCTCTCTCTCATGGGGGGGCCAAAGTTCTCTTGGAGGGCAAAGCAGAGAAAGGGGAGGTGGGCCGATCTGAGCCCATCGGAGCTTTCAATTTCTCAAAGGCAGAGCAGGATACCCAGGGCTCGGTTTACACCTATCTCCATTTCTAGCCATTCGGGGACCATAGGCAGGATGGGGGAACTATACTGTTCTGAGAGGACTTGCCTGGATGCCAGCCAAGCTTAGCCCCGCCCACAATATATATATATATATATATATATATATATATTAGGGGTGTGACGAGACGCTTACTCCACGAGACGAGACACATCACGAGATTGGGTTCACGAGAACGAGACGAGACGAGATTTTTTTAAAAAATTTAAAGAAATCCTCCATGAAATATATGAATGGAAAATAGTTTTTTTATTCAACTGAAAAATCACAAAATGCAAAACAATTTAGGTGCATTTTGAAATCAACTATTAATGATGAATGTAATTTAACTTTTTTTTTTTACTATTTTTTTACTATAAACCGAACATAAAAAAATAAACAGTATAAATAAAATAAATGTGTAAATAACAGAAAAATAACACTTTAAATGCAAACAGTAAGTGTATCAATAACCAAAGTACTGCTAAGGATCTTCAATAGTAATTTCACGCTCCATCACGCTGACATCACATTGCCTCACCACTTTTCACCTCAACGAGAAATCTCGTCGCGTTTAATCTCGCGAGACCTCATAAAACGAGATCTCGTCACACCCTTAATATATATATATATATATATATATATATATATATATATATATATATATATATATATATACATATATATATATATATACTGTATATTGGGGCGGCTGTGGCTCAGTGGTAGAGCAGTTGCCTGCCAATTGGAAGGTTGGTGATTCGATCCTTGGACCTGCAATCCCATGTCAAAGTGTCCTTGGGCAAGACACTGAACCCCAAGTTGCCCCTGATGCTGCGCATCGGAGTGTGAATGTGTGTGCATGTTTATCTGATGAGCAGGTGGCACCTTGTACGGCAGCCTCGGCCACAGTGTATGAATGTGTGTGAATGGTGAATGTATTCTGTATGATGTAAAAAGCGCTTTGAGTAGTCGTTAAGACTAGAAAAGCGCTATATAAATACAGCATTTACAATATTTTTGGTCGGGAAGTTTGGTCTGGACCTGATCCGTTGTGGAGCAACTATGCTTGAACCAGAGCTGTTTGGAGCAATCAAATGGTCAGGGCGGGCTTTATACGATGATGGACAGATGAGCTCTTGGGTTGAATTTGTCATACCAGAGGACGCTCTACAACGTCCCTGTTAGTGATGGCGTCATATATTCTGTCCACCAGAGGACGCTCTACAACGTCCCTGTTAGTGATGGCGTCATATATTCTGTCCACCAGAGGACGCTCTACAACGTCCCTGTTAGTGATGGCGTTGCATAGTCTGTCCACCAGAGGACGCTCTACAACGTCCCTGTTAGTGATGGCGTCATATATTCTGTCCACCAGAGGACGCTCTACAACGTCCCTGTTAGTGATGGCGTTGCATAGTCTATCCACCAGAGGACGCTCTACAACGTCCCTGTTAGTGATGGCGTTGCATAGTCTGTCCACCAGAGGACGCTCTACAACGTCCCTGTTAGTGATGGCGTTGCATAGTCTGTCCACCAGAGGACGCTCTACAACGTCCCTGTTAGTGATGGCGTTGTATAGTCTGTCCACCAGAGGACGCTCTACAACGTCCCTGTTAGTGATGGCGTCATATATTCTGTCCACCAGAGGACGCTCTACAACGTCCCTGTTAGTGATGGCGTCATATATTCTGTCCACCAGAGGACGCTCTACAACGTCCCTGTTAGTGATGGCGTCATATATTCTGTCCACCAGAGGACGCTCTACAACGTCCCTGTTAGTGATGGCGTCATATATTCTGTCCACCAGAGGACGCTCTACAACGTCCCTGTTAGTGATGGCGTTGCATAGTCTGTCCACCAGAGGACGCTCTACAACGTCCCTGTTAGTGATGGCGTCATATATTCTGTCCACCAGAGGACGCTCTACAACGTCCCTGTTAGTGATGGCGTTGCATAGTCTGTCCACCAGAGGACGCTCTACAACGTCCCTGTTAGTGATGGCGTTGTATAGTCTGTCCACCAGAGGACGCTCTACAACGTCCCTGTTAGTGATGGCGTCATATATTATGTCCACCAGAGGACGCTCTACAACGTCCCTGTTAGTGATGGCGTCATATATTCTGTCCACCAGAGGACGCTCTACAACGTCCCTGTTAGTGATGGCGTCATATATTCTGTCCACCAGAGGACGCTCTACAACGTCCCTGTTAGTGATGGCGTCATATATTCTGTCCACCAGAGGACGCTCTACAACGTCCCTGTTAGCAACACTGTTTTTTTTTTTGTTATTGTGTTTTTGTTCAAAAGACTTTAAGTTTCATATCTGAAGTTTGTATTTTTTTACATTTTATTTATCATAACTCTAATATATTTTGATGTTCCTCTGTTCTGTTGTGACACAAACAAATTATTACCGTATAATTTTAGTCAGAACGAAGAATAAATAACTACAAATAACGAATGGTAGGGAAATCTGTTTATGTTTTGTAACGCGTTTCTGGATTTTTAAAAACAAATAAATATATATAGGCCGATATATCAGCATCTCGGTTTTTTAAGTAACCAAATATTAGTATTAGTATCGGCCTAAAAATGTCTTTATTGGCCAGTCTCTACTAGCTAGCAATCTAGCAGCTATCTTACTAGCCAACATCTACATTAGTAAAATGTAACAGTGTAATGTTTATTCTCCTGTCACATTGTAGGAAATGACATTGCTATTGCTAGATGAGTGACATTTATGTTTGGCTACTTTTCTGTAACCAGTGTATGATGAAGGCATGTTGGGTGGGTGGAATTAGCAAGCTAGCATTAGCTAAAGAGCTAGCAGCTGGCCGTTTGGCTGCTCCACTTCCACTATAGGGAGACGTCTTTGCAGAGAGAGTGGAGGACGGTCCCGGAGACGGACAGTCTGTTAGCCATCTCCCCATGTCTGCTGTGTCTCCTGGCAGTGAGTGAAGCAGAGGGACTCTAGGCTCTGTTTGGTTGGTTCTGCCGTTTGTTGTGTCAGAGCAGATGTTGTCTGGTTTCTAGGGCTGTACTCTCCCAGTCGACTGGTCCATTTATCTGTCGATACGTTCTGGCTCGACCAAAATTCTGATTGGTCAATTTTTTTGTGTTATTCCATCAGGTGGAAGCATGGATCGTTACGGTCTATGGGTGGAAAGCACTAACTGCTAATGGGGGTGTTTACAGAGCACCCCTGTTTCACAGGTAACAGTCTGTCTTTAGAACACCCCCCTTGTTTTCACCTTTTTTGGATTAGCCCGACCCACCGGAGACAGATTGAAGAAAGAACTAGAAAGCCTTCGTCTGATGGTTAGCTGAATATTTATGTAACTGTGAGTGTTTAGTTTCCAGTCAGTCCTCCTCTACGATGTCGAAGACATCTGCAGTGTGGCAGCATTTTACAAAAATAGTGCAAACTTTGTTACCTGCAAAGTTTGCGAGCAACAGTTAGCATATCGCAGCTGGACTACAAACATGGCGTATCACCTAGAAACGGTAAGCTAACCTGTCTGCGTTAGGCTGCCCTGTCTGTTTGGAGTAGGCTGTATGAACATATCAGATTTGGCATATTTCATAGTCTAATAATCGTTTTATAACTACCGGTGCACCCACCCGCAACCACGGTAGCGTTCCCCGGACCCCCCCAGACCTCCTCGGACCCCGCTGGATGTTAAGCCTCTATCATCCAAACGCAAAAATAATATCACGGAAGGAATTGTCGACTTTATGTCTCAGGATATGAGGCCCATTGCTGTTATGGAGGGCTGAGGTTATAAGAACTTGTTAATATACAGCGCCAGCACGCCACACCATCATGGATGGACTAACCCAAAATGTGAGGGACCCAAAGAGAAGGTTTCAGAGATAATGCAACACAACGAGGCACTGAGCTTGACCACAGATATGTTTAAATATACAGTATATATTAAAGTGGACGTGCCTTTTGTGTTTAAGAGTAAAAGCTTTAAATGAATAGTCTATTTGTGTCTGAGCCGCGAAGCCGAGCTCCATGTTCAGCCGGGCGAGGACATGCACAGAGGACTTCAGTCGACCAAGATTTTCTTTGGTTGATTACAGCCCTGCCGGTTTCCCTTGTTGAATGACCAGTAGAATACCACCGCCTTCATGTATGGAGACTTATTTCCTCTCACGCAGGCGCAGAATGTAGGTGGTACTTGGCCGTCCGCTGTAGTCTGTGGTGTGTCTTTGAAAGAGACAAGGCAACGCTACAATTGGCCTTCATCGCCACTAGTTCCTGGCCGTCGGCTTGGTGCTTCAGGGCCTTAACATGCAGATGCCAGCAGGGAGTTTGGAGATGGAACAGACAGATTTGACAGTTAAGCAAGAAATGAAAAAAGTAACATTATTCATACATTATTCATGTTTAACTCTGCCTATTGTAAGGCTGAAGCTAACACTTATTTTCCTTATTAACTAATCTCACAATTTTCTCCATTAACCAAAGAATTTTATTTGGTCTATAAAAAAGTGACCAAATCACCACAGAGCAATATTAGGCTGGATTTATAGACCCACTGACTGTGTGTGTGTGTGTGTGTGGTAAACAGTGCATTAGCGAAGCTTTAACAGTGTTTAACATGTTGAAACTTGAAGCTCCTTTTCTCCATAAAACATTCTCCGTCTTACTGCACTGGATCTGGGGTGTGACTCACTAAAACCCATGGCTTTTCCCTAGGGCTCTTTAGAGTGTTCAAGTACATACGCTCATTTGCACATTGGTGACGTTCAGCGAGGGAAAGATCACTCAAGCAAAACTCAGGGGAGTGGCATGTAAACCTGTGGGGAAGCTGTCCCTAGCTCCGGGGCGTACCCCCTACACTACGACCAGCAGGTAGCAAGCAAGACAAACACACCTGCCTCTTTCTTTTTCTCTGTTTCTATCCATCACAAACTGGCTAACCTGTGGGCTGCAGCTTGAACCATTATGCAGCACCTGCATCTGTGCAGAAGACAACGTGCTTAGGCAGCACGCAAAAACACTTAGCCGGTGTCTAGGCCGTATGAGGCCAGTGAAAACCCCCGAAGTCCACCTGTACTGTTTGGAAGAATTCCTAGGGTTGTACACATTTAGCTCTGATTGACATCACACAGCCGTCAAAGCAGCAAAGTTAACGCTGACCAGAGCAGAAACACACTGAAGTGAGTAAATCTACAGTGGCAAACGTACTGTAACTCAAGGAACTACAGCTGGGACTGTATTGAACATTTTTCTATAGATGATTCATTGTTACAGTTGCGGTTTTTTTCCAAAGAAAAATGGCTGGTTCCACCAACCCTTTGCTACTTTAAAATCCTACTATAAACATTTTTGGGTTTTTGGAAAACAAGACATTTGCAAATGTTTTTCACTGATTAACCTAAAAAGATAATAAGAGGGTTTATGCTAATGAACTGTTTTTGTGTTATGTTTTGTGCTGTGACGTATTTTAAACCCACCGTACATGGCTACATATCAATGTACCAGCCAGACTCCTTCGTCTCCTTATTTCTTTTTTTTTAAGATTATTTTTGGGGCATTTTTAGGCTTTTATTTGTATAGGACAGCTGCGGACATGAAAGGGCAGACAGGGTAGAATGACATGCAGAAAAGGGCCGCAGGTCATAGTCGAACCCCCGGCCGCTGCCTCGAGGAGTAGATCTCTCTATATGGGCGCGTGCTTGTGTGTGTGCTTATTCATTTTGAGACTAGTGTATGCCCTGACACCAGGACGTGTTCTCCAAGCACCTGCCATGCACTTGTTATAGCAGTCTGATGTGGAATTATTCAGTTGTTATTCAGACTTTTTTTGAGATTGTTGCAGCCCAAAATGCCTGAAGTTGTCGAGCTTTTGTAAAAAATTGGGATAAAAGTTGCAATGTTTTTTGTATGTTTGTTGCAATGAAGTTGCGGAAGACAGAGAAAGTTGCAAAAAAGTTGTGATTATCTTTGTATAGTTCTTTAAAAAGAAAAAGGAAAGTGGTTTTGCGGAGAATAAACTACTCAAGGCTAAGTTTTTCTAATAATCTTCCCAAAAACGATCCGCATGCTGCAAATGAAAATGGCTGGTGGATTTAAGACAAAAAATAATAATTTATTGAATGAATCAAATTTGAACATGTCTGTCAGCGGCTTGTTGATCTTTCCATTTCCTATCCTGGCCTGGGACACATTCATATTATTGGACTTTATCATTGCACTTACAATAATGAGCGTAGCTGTCCTCAGTTAAGGTCATCCTGCACGTCTCATCTCCGGTTGTTCCTGCATCCACCGTGTGTGTGCGTGTGTGTGTGTGTGTGTGTGTGTGTGTGTGCGTGTGCGTACGTTGATGTTGGCAGGACGCTCTGACATGTTTTGGGTCTGTTGCTGTACATTTGATGGTAAATGTGAGATGTTCGAGTTACACACGTCCCTTTAAACTAGGAAATGAATATGGCCACGTATGTGTGATGTCATTCTGCTTGGTCATTGGCTCAGAGTCACATACTGATACAGAGTCTGGCACGTGGGGCTGCTGGGATTGGTTGAAGTCGCACCAAAGTCATGGTGATTGGTTGAATTTGTGTGAATTCGCACAATCGCGACATCGTGAGATCCCGGAGGGAGTGATTATTATGGTTATTTAATCATTTCTACTCTACAAAGCAGAGAGCAACATCTGCAGATGAAAACTATGCAGGTTGTTCAACAATGGGTTTAATCTGAATCAAAGCAGCACAACACTTTACCTATTTCATTTAATTTGGAGAATAAAGCCAGTAGTGAGGATCCCTTCCTTTCCTCAGCATGTATCTCGTGTCCTCAATAACCCCGAGTGCTGAGTGAACTCTGTACTCCCAGTATTCAGCAACAACACAAAAATGCTGTTTTAGGATTTTATAGTGTAAAACATTAAACCTCAAACACACACACAGACCAGCTCCAACAGCCCAGGTTAGCTGCAGGTGGCACATGCATCAGCATCACAGATGCTGCTAACTTCCACTGACTGTAGACATGTTGCTACAGTATATCTACAGCTGTTGGGAGGCCTCAGCATGAATTTACTCATGAAATCTATAACAACCAATTATAGATTTTATATTTGTTGATAAGCAGGGGTTAAAGTAATAATAATAATAATAATAATAATAATAATACAATAATAATAATATTAATATTAATAAAATAAACCAACTCGCCTCTACTCGAGTCAGGATTAATTCACTTCAGTTTTATTTATAGTGTATAGAGTTATCTCAAGACACTTTACAGATAGACGTGGTCTAGACCAAACTCTATAATTTACAAGGACCCACCAGTTCTAGTAGTTCCCCAGAGCATTTAGTGTGACAGTGGCGAGGAAAAACTCCTTTTAGGAAGAAACCTGGGACAGACCCAGGCTCTTGGTAGGCGGAGTCTGACGGGGCCGGTTGGGGGTGTAATGAACAGCGGCAAAAATACTCACAATAAAGATAACGGAACAGTGGCTAGAAATAATAGTTTGAAGTAGTTTATGGCCTAGCAGGGCACTGCAGGGCATTACAGGGTGCATGGCGACAGCTGCAACCATGATTTTGGAGCCTCCCTGATCCAAGGAAACATGCTGGGAGAAAAAGAACATAAGGACTCTGGGGAATGACTCCCCAGAGCTAGGTTAGTAACAAGCATTTCTGGGACATGGATGCACACAAAATAGGAAGAAAGAAAGATAGGAGAGAGGAGCTCAGTGTGTCGAAGGAAGTCCCCCAGCAGTCTAAAACTATTACAGCATAACTAGGAGAGACAGGGTAAAGAGAGGAGCCTGGTCAGGCTAGAACTCTCCCCTGCCGGGTCGGCCTGTACTGGCCTGCCTCCCTCTAGTTTTATTATATTATTAAATATATGGTAGATGAATCTGACGACTATGAAGAGTAGCAGGTGGGCCAGGTTAGGCGGACGCTGCGCCTCCTCACTCCCTAACTATAAGCTTTATCAAAGAGGAGAGTTTTAAGTTTACTCTTAAACGTGGTGACTGTGTCTGCCCCTCAAACCCAGACTGGGGGCTGGTTCCACAGGAGAGAAGCCTGATAGCTGAAGGCTCTGGTCCCTGGACCCAGACTGGGACCTGGTTCCACACTAGAGGAGTCTGATAGCTGAAGGCTCTGGTCCCCTGAACCCAGACTGGGAGCAACTTCCACAGGAGAGGAGCCTGATAGCTGAAGGCTCTGGTCCCCGGACCCAGACTGGCAGCTACTTCCACAGGAGAGGAGCCTGATAGCTGAAGGCTCTGGTCCCCGGACCCAGACTGGGAGCTACTTCCACAGGAGAGGAGCCTGATAGCTGAAGGCTCTGGTCCCCGGACCCAGACTGGCAGCTACTTCCACAGGAGAGGAGCCTGATAGCTGAAGGCTCTGGTCCCCGGACCCAGACTGGCAGCTACTTCCACAGGAGAGGAGCCTGATAGCTGAAGGCTCTAAGAGTTCTTCAAGATAAGATGGTGCTTGACCATTTAGAGCTTTGTAGGTGAGAAGAAGGATTTTAAATTCAACCCAGATATTAGGGCCGGGCAATATGGAGAAAAACAAATATCACAATATTTTTTGACCTAATACCTCGATCAATACCACAACAATGGTGCTTTCACAAAATATGTACACAATGAGATTTTGATCAATAATCATCAGTAATGTGGATATAATGACTAATGCTTACATCACGATATTACAACATCCAAAAATTAAGACAATATCCAGTCTCATATCACGATATCGATATTAAAACAATTCATTGTCCAGCTCTAGCAGATATCACATCAGTCATAATTTAGTTTTAAAGAAAACTGGCTGTTTTTGGAAATACCGAGAGAACCAGCAAGCTAGATGTAGAAGTGAGTGTGCTTTAACACATCTACCGCCGGTTACTGCGTTGCAGCTCTGAACCTCCTGCCGGCCGCTGCGTGGCGCAGCATTTTGTATTCCTCAGTCTTGGTTGGTTTTGATTGGTTCAAATACACATGAGGCGGGTCTTGTTGGCCATTTAAAGCCATGTGACCACCAAAATGCACTGTGGTTTGCTGAAAATCATGTCAATCGACCAGACATACATGTGCGTTTGTTTATGAATTTTTGAGAGACGAGCGAGACAATGTCTCCGACAGAGGAGGATGTGGACAGGGAGGGCGGTGACATTGAGGTGGAAGATAGTGAGGAGTTTGGGAGGGAGGATGTGGTAGATGATGATGATGATGATGATGATGATGATGATGATGATGAAGAAGTGCTGGATGAACCTTTCCGCCACGCAACAGCCGGCAGGAGGTTCAGAGTTGCGCAACGCAGTAACCGGCGGTAGATGTGTCGGCACAAACGGGTTAAGTACTGTGTAGTGGCAAGAGACTTCATTAAAGTATAAGTACAAGTGTTTTTATCAATATTTTTTTAACTTTTTATTACGTTTTTGTCTCTTTTTTAACACTTTTGATGTTTTTTTCAATGTTTGTCACTTTTTTTGACATTTTCAACTCTACTAAACACTAACGTATTAACTAGGTTTACAGTTATTTTTGGAATTTATGGTCAATAAACCTCCTTTATTGGAAATTATACCTAATGTTTGAGTTAGAAAAGCAGAAATTAGGAATTATTCAGACTAAAATTAAAGGAATGGATGTTGATGATAATCACAGACTGGAATATGTCAACTTTTACTCAATACTATTTCAAAAACACTTCCATTTGTTTTACAATGCTATAAAATTGAATAAGACGCCCCAAAATGAATGAAAGTAGAGATTTGTACTTGGCAAAGAGCGTTGGGTGGAATCAATCATGTTATGTACGGTAGTTAAAAAGAACATTGATATAGGACAACGGGTCAGTTTGACCCGAGGACAACATGAGGGTTAAAGGTGCCAGATCCCACTGTAACCCCTGTTTATAGGTGAAGCGTTGTTCTGATGGAGCCACTAGAGGAACACTCATCCCCTTGCTGTCTGAATTTGAGTTGCTATAGTCGGTAACTGAAGGTCTCCTGAGCTGCCGCCCACTCTCCTCCCACGGAGGGCCCGCTAGGTAACCCGTGTCTCGCTGGTGGTCTGATACACAGACAGAGAGAGCGGGCCAAGGACGGGCTGAGTGAATCCATGTACTTGCGTGCAGCTCTACAACAAATGGATTTGACTCGTTTCTAAATAGTAAAATACAGTAAAAAAAAAAAGTGTCGTAGATGTTCATATTGTTGCAGGCCACCACAAATATATGTATGTATGGGAAGCACTGATTATGGCTCTCTGTCATTTCCTCTTTCTCTCGCTTGATCTGTCATTGTGACCCCCGCCTCTCTGTTACACACACACACACACAGGACCTTTGATGATCAGGTGGTGAGATTATGGAACAGTAATCTCTCAGATTAATGTTTAAAATGAGTGCTTAATTACTTAAAGCCTGCTGTTAGGTTCAGCTGTGTGTGTGTGTGTGTGTGTGCGTATGTGTGTTGGTATTCAGTACACAAAAGCCCTGGCAGTGCCAGATTTTAAATTTCATTTTGCTTTATTGGCATGGCGTGTGAGTCCATCTGTGCTGGCAAAGCACACAGAGCCCATAGCAAACAAATGAGTACAGCACAGAGAAGGTGATCGCAGCAGAGATGACCAATGGCCTTTTTGGGATACTTGAATGTATTTATTAATACACTCATGTTAGTGAAGGATGATATTTCTGCACCTGTATCCAATGTATCCAAATCTGAAACCCTTCACAATAAGACACAAATTGGGGATGTATGAGAAATTTGGAAACCGTTTGATGAGACATGAAATGAAATGAGACATAGGGGAGCTTCTACAGAGGGACGTGATACATATATAAATAAAGTGGTGGTCCCCAGAAGGGGAAAGGACTGAGACAGCAGTGTGACAGCAGGTAGCATTCTTGTTTGTTTTTGTATTTTTGCGGAGGCAAACGTCAGGAAATATGGAAAGGGTACATTGATATTAAAATTATCCCAGAGCCCTACGGGATTTTTGCCAACCTCTGGTCCGTCTGGTTCCATTTTCTATAAAAGCTTGTACAACATCAACCCTGTTGTCCATAGTCAATCTATGAACACCATTTCTTTTCAATAAAAACTGGGCTATTAGAATATGTGTGCTGCACTTGTATGATAAAAAGGTTGTAGGACTATAAAGACAAATTGTATATAATAATTCTCACAGATATGTGTTGATATTCCACACACAGCAATGCCACACGAGCATTTCTGTTGTCTATGACAGTTCTATATATATGGAGTCATCCAGTGCAAAAATTAACATATTGAACATTATAACTCATATAAAAGACAAATTACTTACAATTCTTACATACAGCGTATCAATAAATGCATGTGACAGTAGGCCTGCATGATATTGGAATAAAATCTGGCATTGTGATATTTTTTTCCCTGCGATATACAGTATATTGCGATATGAAAAAAGAAAAAGTAATTTTTAAAAGATGACATAAGTAAATATTCTAAATTTAAAGTTGCTTGCATTAGTGTAAGTGGTGAATCCAAATGTGGCTTCCATAGGCCACGCCCACTTTGACCAATCAGTACCCCACTGTAGGGGTGGCCTCCGGAGGGGCCCTAGATGGTACCCTCCCAATTAGTAAAAATCAGATGAGCCGTTTAACATTGTCAGCATTCATTTTGGTACAGATATGGGAAAGTTAGCGTTTTAACAGTTAGCTAGACACATTTTTTGGTCTATATGCGCAATTTTTATCCTATAAAAATTATTTTCATATTTTTTGTCAATTCGGTCTGGAGATGCTACTTTCCATATTTCATGCAGATTGGTTGCATGGTCGAGGAGGCAAAGTAGGTTTCCGATAAATCACGATTTTTCACGCATAAAAGTCTGGGCGGAAATGGGCGTGGCCTACATCAGGAGATTCAGTTGGATTCAGGGAGCACAAGGATGTATGGTTTTGAATGAGGGAGGTCTAAAATAAGACTTATTCATTTATTTTAAGACGTCTGAAGCCTATGTTTCAGCTTCCCTGTGACACCATTGAACCATGAGCCACACACATAATGAAAATAAGGCGGAATTAGCTATGGTTTTTCATCCAAAAACGTTGGATGTTATTCTGACAGTCTTTGAGGTTAGATGTGAGATGGTCGTCTTAAGAAGGTGTCAGACTTTAGTCTTTATCAAGTCGGTTAGTCTTGTAGTTTACGGTGGACATAAGAAGCCAGACATAGATCCGCTCTACTCTTCTTATTTGCTTAAGATGCTAATGCAGTTAGCTTATTGAAGGTTTTACTTTTAGAATAGCTCCCATGAGGCTTCGACAACAAGTTTGTCGTCGTATCTCAGTTAAAAAAAAATGAGATGATCAACTTCTCCTGGGTCACAGAAGCTTGTGGAACCGAGGCCGTTGGTGACATCACCGACGCTATAGCATGAACATGTGTCTCGGTGCAGATGTTGGTGCACACTTGGTTCTAATGCTAAGGAAACTTCCTCAGTTGCTAAAAAACAGATATCTCCTTTCAGCTTTCTCATGCTAATAGCTACATTAAATTAGAAAGGAGTCACTCACTGAGGTCAAGTAATGGTTTTGCGTCAAGTTCAACTTACTGCAATTGAACTTTTACATGTAAATCAGCGCCTTCGCCATTCAAACCGTCTTGATTGTGGAGCTCTTACACATAAAATAGAAAGCACCGCAAAGATTTCTTCATGGCTTACCTCGTCACCTCCATTTGGCCACATTGTGTGTGTGTGTGTGTGTATGTGTGTGTGTGTGTGTGTGTGTGTGTGTGTGTGTGTATAGCAGGGCATTGCGGGAGAACAGCATGTGTGCTCTGTCAACCTTACCAGCATAAATAAAGGTTTGAAAATATTTACAGAGATGGAGTTAAGATGTGTGTGTGTGTGTGTGTGTGTGTGGGTGAGTGTTTTTTTCTAGGCTTTCTTATGCCATCCAGTTTAATCAGGTTAACAATCATGTTAAACACACACGCACACACACACACACACACACACACACACACACACACTGAAATGTATGTGGAACAAGAGGAAGTGAGACATCTGCACAAAAGGAACTGTACACATTAGCTTCTTTATTTTGTCATTTTTTTTCTTTGTCTTTTTCTTTTCTTTCTTTCTCTATTTCTAAACTAGACTGGTAGTGAGTTTTCTTGTGGCCAGATCACCTCTGAAATAGACACCTGGAAATCATGAATCTACACAGTTTTCATACCAACTTGCCTTTGCACACACACACACATACAAAGGCAGAAACGTGATAGCTGTGTGTTATAAAAGATAAAAGATAGTGGAAGGTGGTTAAAGAAAGGAAGGGAGTGTTCCTGTCTTTGCTCTGACTGTGCAGGTAAACTACATCTGTGTGTGTGTGTGTGTGTGTGTGTGTGTGTGTTTCAGCAGTACACTCACTCGCTGCAAACCACAAGTGACTGCCTTACTCAAACACACATTAACAGAGAAAAGATGTCAGTTTTAAATTTTCCTTGGACACGACACTGATACAGATGTACAGATGTAGAGACGTGTGATTCATAATTATAGCAGTTGGAATGATGAACAGTGGCAGTTTTAGTAACAATAAAGATAATAGAAGATAATGCAACTATGACTACACATAGTAGTTGTAGCAGTAGTGGCGTGATGTGAGACATGAATGCACGCAGATGGAAAGAGATCAGTTTGTCAAAGGAAATGACGTTTGTGATTTATTCTTTTATTTCGAAATTACAATTTACACTGTTTTGTTAGTAATCACTACACACAGGCCTGACATACACACACATGCAGGACCTATACGTGCACAAATGGAGAGATGTCAGAGTGAGTGGACTGCCAGTGCTGGACCAGAGCGCTGAGCGGTTGGGGGGTTCCAGTGCCTTGCTCCAGGGCAGTGCCCAGGAGGTGAAGTACCATCTCTCCAGCCATACAAGGATTTGAACTGTTAACCCTCCGGTTCCCAAGCCAACTCCCTAAGGACTGAGCTACTGCCATCCCACCCCCATTTACGATGTATATTTGACTCAACTTCTGCTGTGTTGTATTTCATTTATGTCTTGATGCCTCTAGGTCCTTTCCTCAGAGGCATGCTCTGTTCCCCAGTGTGGGAGTATCAGACACATGGCATTGAGCTCTGCTCTGATTGGTTCAGCTCGAGATCACAATCACCTGAGTGATGACTGTGTCTGTGTCTATATTTGGCTTGTTCTGCTTTGTGGGGGGGTTTGACAAAGATCTCTGTTAGAGCCAAATATTTAATTACAATTAAAACAAGCTGGTAGCTTTTAATGTGGTGTGTATGATTCCTGTGAGTCAGCCCCTACAGGCAGCACAACATGAAAATCATGTACAGTGTTAGCAGCATCAGTGACCCTTCTGCTCTCACACACACACACACACACACACACACACACACACACACACACACAGTGTGTGGACAGCTGGAGACTAATGTTAGCTGTGTTTTAGTTTCATCATTTTAGAGAAATGGATAAATAACAAAAGCCCCCAATCTAATGATGATAACACACACACACACACACACATGCACACACACACCGCATGTATTTGTGTTGGCTTACTTTTCTTTGAACGTCTGAATGTGCCTTTATGTGTGTATGCATGTCTCTTTGTGTGCTTTTTCATTATATGTGTGTGTGTGTGTGTGTGTGTGTGTGTGTGTGTGTGTGTGCTACTGGACCTAGTGATGTACACTATGTGCTGATAGGTGTGTTACTGTTTGCGACTGTGCAGGATGTGTATATTTGCCCATATGGCCAACATGTTTCATAACTCTTTCTGGCCCAAGATTACAAATTGAATCTGTGTGTGTGTGTGTGTGTGTGTGTGTGTGTGTGATCACAGCTCAATCATATGATGCATCACATTGCCCAGTCTGTCTCCATACCCGCTCTCTTTCACTTCCTCTATTCTACATGTTGTCTGTCTCTCTTCTACTCTGCCATCTCTCTAAGTTTGTAATTCTCATGTTTTCCTCTTTCTTTCTTGGTTTTTTACTCTATAACTTTCTTGACATCTGTTAGCATCTCTTATCCTTTTGTTAAATCTCTTTTTGTTCATCTTGATCTAAATCAGCAGCTTTATGTTCTATTCTTGTTTGCAGAGAAGTGCTCATAACTGAAATGTGCTAGTGCTTCTTCATCCAACTGACAGATCTGTCTTTCTTCTCTATTCTCCGCCTTATCTCTCCCTCCCATTTCAACTTATAGGACAATTGTTATCATTATTAGCGTGTCTAATCTACAGATTCACTAAACCAGGGGAGTCAAACTCAACTTCCCTAAGGGCCACACTAGAAAATGAGAACCCCATCAAGGGCCAGACATAGAGTTTATAGCTTTCATGTCATGGGAAAAGTCAACTATTGTTGACTGTATTATTGCATGTCCCATATAGTCTTCTCACTTACAGTTTTTACAGAAATGTCGAAGAAAAAAAAACGTAAAAAAGGACAGAAAAGTAGGTGGGCCAAAATGTATTGTGAACCTAAATGTACTGTATGTAGGGGCCAGATCAAAACTAGCAAGGGGCCAGGTTGGGCCTGCGGGCCTTGAGTTGGACACGTGTGTAGAAGACTGTCTCGCAAGATAGACATTAATGTTACCAAATAGTTTCTAATAAAAACTAAGTGAACCAACAACAGTTAATTCTCTTGTTTGACTTCAGATCCTGCACTGTGAATCATATATTCTCTCTAAAGGCAAACATGCTATGTGCAGCATTTTATGTTGACTATGTGCGTTGCATAGTCTGTCCATCACTTTTTTTTGTTATTGTGTTTTTGTTCAAAGGACTTTAAGTTTCATATCTTACGTTTGTAGTTTTATACATTTTATCATAACTTTAATTTCTTTTGATGTTCTGTTTTTAGTGAGAACTCATAAATAACTAATGTTAGGGAAATCTGTTCATGTTTTGTAATGCGTTTCTGAATTGTTAAAGATAGGTATCGGCCTTAAAAATCCTTTATTGGTTGGGCTCTAACACACACACACACACACACACACAGATATGTCTGTAGGATGACTGTAAACAAAGGTGACCATGTGAAGACCAGTTCTAGCCTGTTAGCTAGACCTGCAGGGTGTTAGGATCCATCTCAGCTCTGCAAATCCCAGACCGCAGCCAGAAGCTTCCTGGCTCTCTTTTGGGATTGGCTTGTGGGCTTTCCAAAACTGTACTAATGTCTCAAAATGAAAATCCTACATAAAAATATGTATGATGCAGTGGGAGAGGAAGAAGAAGTATTCAGATCCTTTACTAAGTAAAAGTACAAATACTACACTGTAAAATACCCTGTTGTATGTAAAAGTTGAGCAAAGTATCATCAGTACAATGTACATATTGTTGGCCATTTCATTTATAATAAAACATCAGATTTTATAAACTACATGTGTTTTGAGTGCAAAAATTGTAATCTGTAAAGTAACTAGTAACTAAAGATGTCAGATGTAGTGGAGTAAAAAGTACAAAAGTTTTTAAATAAAGAAATATATTATTTAAATATTTAAACCTGTGTTTCGCTCACAAAAAAAACAGAATCAAGTAGGGGGAAGAGTATAAATAGTTCTGTAACCACTGTAAAGGACAAACAATCACAGTATGTCTCTCTGTCTGTGTCTTTGCAGTACACGGGTCCCATCCCGGCCGAGCGAGGGGGCGAGCTGGCCATGGGGGGAGGTCGCAGCGAGACCTCGGCACTGAGCGGGACCGGAGGCGGGCGGGGCATGACCACTACCCACAATTCCCACCGGCCCAACGCCTGCTGCTTCTGCTGGTGCTGCTGTTGTAGCTGCTCATGGTAGGAGACCAAAGCACACACACACACACACACACACACACACAGGAATACATGGGACAGACCTGCTCATGATCACACACACTGAGTGTCCAGACATTAGTCAGACAGTGACTGTGCAGTGATTAGGTCTCTATAGTTCAGTATAGTTTCCACAGGGGAACTTATTATTTATAGCGCTCTCTCTGTCTCTGCACACACACACACACACACACACACACACACACACACACACACACACTGCTGCTGCTGCTTTATCCTGCTGTTAACATAACTGTGGTTAGTGGTGTCATTAAAGGAGAATTACAGCCAATTTTTATGATAATCTTGATCACTATGAATATGTGTGTACTTTTGATTTGAAAAAAAAAAACGACCCGAATCGGTGCAGGCTATTAGCTGCTAGCTCCTAGCTGCTAGCTGCCGTCCATGATGTTCAGCCAGGCGTCTGTGATAATCATCACACAGCAGTTCCGTGTGTATTTGTAGCTTAGCTCAGTGGTAGCTGCAGATACTCGGTGTGTGTTGCCTGCACCGATTCAGGTCGGGGTGTTTTTCAATAGAAAGTACCCGCATATTTATAGTGACCAAGAGTTCTGCTTTAAATGGGGTAGTAACATCATAATAGGTGATTGTATATGTGTACATGTAGTTCTGACAGCAATTACTCTTCTGTCATTCAACTGTGTGTGTGCGTGCGAGCAGTTTTATTATGATGTCAGTCTCACCGTCAGGAATGAAGAGGAGCGACGGCGGCGGAGGAGGAGGAGGAGAATATCACAAGACACCAAGATGGAAACCATACCAAACTGTGAAGCTTGGTGGGTCTGCAGTGCGCACACACACACACACACACACACACACACATATATATATATACAGTATATACTAAGAACATTTACTTGAATATTTTATTTTAATTAGTTTTGCAAACAGACAATAAAGTTTTAGTTTAGTTATCGTTTTTTTCTAATGCCTCGTTTTTATTTTAATTTCAGTTAACCTATTTTTTGTTATTTTGTTTGTTTTCATTAACGATTATAACCTTTTGTCAACACGCCCATCGGAATGTTAACAATAATACATAAACAAATGAAGAAATGAACCATCTTTCCCCTCGTCCTTCCTCAGCACCAAACCCTCGGCGGAAGAGATCCGGCTGTGGTCTCAGTCTTTCGACAAGCTGATGAGGAACCCAGCGGGGCGGAACGTTTTCCGCGAGTTCCTGCGGACGGAGTACAGCGAGGAGAACATGCTGTTCTGGCTGGCCTGCGAAGACCTCAAACAGGAAACCAACAAGAGCGCCGTGGAGGAGAAGGCGCGCTCCATCTACGAGGACTACATCTCTATATTGTCGCCAAAGGAGGTAGGAAAGCCGTTCCACCTAGGGTTCCACCCCTGGTTTTAACGGTCCTGCTGGTTTTTGAGCGTTTGAGCCACTCTGACAGAATCCTCCAACCTGAACTATGGCTGGGCAATAACTCAATAAGATCCTTTATTGTCTTCCAATGGAATCATATCATCTTTAAATCATATATTGAGATATCGTGACATTCATTGTGTTGTCTAAATTGATAATAACAAGCACATGCTAACTCAGTTTTTTCAACATTTTGAGGGAATATTATTTGATGATTTGCGGATTTGTTTTAACATCACACCATGTTTGTGCATGCATGTAAACACAGTCAGTACATAGCTGAAATTAATTTTTTATCTCTCTTTAATTTCACTTAAAACTGTTTATCACATTATTAATTATTTATCTAAAATATCTGTAAAAAATATTTAGTGAAAGCACCCAGGGTCAACCCTACAATATCTTTGCAACATCGACATCAAGAGTATCGTAATATCTGATTTTGTCCATTTCATCCAGGCCTAACCTGAATGTCCTGAGCGTCCAGAACACAGACATGTCCAGAACACAGACATGTCCACGTTTTTTTACTTTTAGATTGGATTTGATGATCTATTTTATTTATATGTTACAAACTCACCTTTATGTCTAGACGCAACAAATTATATATTTAGTAGGGTTGTAATGATATGCAATATGAAACCGAAATTGCGACACTCAGATCCACAAACCCGTGTCACGGAGTGAGTAGCCAGAATTGCGACACCAACCTAAATTTAACTAACTGTAAAGACGGCTAAAACCGAAGGAGGGGAGGGGGGAATGGGGAGAGACACCGGTAACGCTAACAGAGCTGTAATGATAGTGGCTGGCTGCTAGCTGGCTGGGGGCTGACTGTGGATGTGTCCCCGGGGCTGTAATGATAGTGGATGGCTGGGGGCTGGCTGGGGGCTGACTGTGGATGTGTCCCCGGGGCTGTATTGATAGTGGATGGCTGCTAGCTGGCTGGGGGCTGACTGTGGATGTGTCCCCGGGGCTGTATTGATAGTGGATGGTTGCTAGCTGCTGGGGGCTGACTGTGGATGTGTCCCGGGGCTGTAATGATAGTGGATGGTTGCTAGCTGCTGGGGGCTGACTGTGGATGTGTCCCCGGGGCTGTAATGATAGTGGATGGCTGCTAGCTGGCTGGGGGCTGACTGTGGATGTGTCCCCGGGGCTGTAATGATAGTGGATGGCTGCTAGCTGGCTGGGGGCTGACTGTGGAATGGATGTGTCCCCGGGGCTGTATTGATAGTGGATGGTTGCTAGCTGGCTGGGGGCTGACTGTGGATGTGTCCCCGGGGCTGTAATGATAGTGGATGGTTGCTAGCTGCTGGGGGCTGACTGTGGATGTGTCCCCGGGGCTGTATTGATAGTGGATGGTTGCTAGCTGCTGGGGGCTGACTGTGGATGTGTCCCCGGGGCTGTAATGATAGTGGATGGTTGCTAGCTGCTGGGGGCTGACTGTGGATGTGTCCCCGGGGCTGTAATGATAGTGGATGGCTGCTAGCTGGCTGGGGGCTGACTGTGGATGTGTCCCCGGGGCTGTAATGATAGTGGATGGCTGCTAGCTGGCTGGGGGCTGACTGTGGATGTGTCCCCGGGGCTGTATTGATAGTGGATGGTTGCTAGCTGCTGGGGGCTGACTGTGGATGTGTCCCCGGGGCTGTAATGATAGTGGATGGTTGCTAGCTGCTGGGGGCTGACTGTGGATGTGTCCCGGGGCTGTAATGATAGTGGATGGTTGCTAGCTGCTGGGGGCTGACTGTGGATGTGTCCCCGGGGCTGTAATGATAGTGGATGGTTGCTAGCTGGCTGGGGGCTGACTGTGGATGTGTCCCCGGGGCTGTAATGATAGTGGATGGTTGCTAGCTGGCTGGGGGCTGACTGTGGATGTGTCCCCGGGGCTGTAATGATAGTGGATGGTTGCTAGCTGGCTGGGGGCTGACTGTGGATGTGTCCCGGGGCTGTAATGATAGTGGATGGTTGCTAGCTGCTGGGGGCTGACTGTGGATGTGTACCCGGGGCTGTAATGATAGTGGATGGTTGCTAGCTGCTGGGGGCTGACTGTGGATGTGTCCCCGGGGCTGTAATGATAGTGGATGGTTGCTAGCTGGCTGGGGGCTGACTGTGGATGTGTCCCCGGGGCTGTAATGATAGTGGATGGTTGCTAGCTGGCTGGGGGCTGACTGTGGATGTGTCCCCGGGGCTGTAATGATAGTGGATGGTTGCTAGCTGGCTGGGGGCTGACTGTGGATGTGTCCCCGGGGCCAGGGCTGGAATGATAGTAGCTGACTGCTAGCTGGCTGGGTAGTGTTAATTTTGTCACCTATTTTTAATTTAGTCTTAGTTTTGTGCCAAATGTCCTTGTTAGTTTTAGGGCTCCTGGGCTTTATAACACCTTGTTACTAGCGTGCGGATCGGGCCGGATTTTTCTGTCCGAGCCCGGCCCGCGTCCGACAGAGCAGTAACCGAACCCGACCCGAGCCCGACAGTCATTAAGATATTTCTGTCCGAGCCCGACCCGAGCCCGACACAGTTAAAATCGCATTTGTTTCTCATACTAATGACACATGTACGTTTGTTTGTGTGGAAAGCCGCTTTTATTAAGCAATTGTAGAAAGGCATTGGGAAATGTCAACAGATGAGCGCATCAATGCACAGCTGACTTTCCTTCGTTTTCAATAGTTTTAAAATCTCCTGCGGCCAACTTCCTTTTAACATCTTCCATCGTTGCGCTGCCACATGGAGCTTAATACGCACGTCTTTGGTTGTCACAGCACACAGGAAGACGGATGTTAGGGTAATATTTGACATTTATTTTAATCGAAAAACGAACATTTGCATCAAGTGAAACAGGCCCATTGGTTACCTAGGCTACATAATAAGCTGTTTTAAATTCAAAATGTTCAATACCTTTTCGCGCTGATGTGACCGAGCCCGACCCGAACCCGAGCATCCTTTCTAAAAATCTGTCCGAACCCGGCCCGACCCGTCGGGTACCGTCGGGTCCCGTCGGGCTCGGGTCGGGTATCCATCCTATCTATCTATCTATCCACATGTTTTCTAAGCGCCAGGGCACCATCCGCTCTGCAAGCTGTTTAAGAGCAGCTTCGCCAGCACTACTTTCCTTTCCCGGGGCCAAGGCTACGCGCTGTAGCGGCTTTTCCAGCCGGCTAAACCAGACTTCCTCCCTCGCCCGGGCCACATCGCTACTTGGATGTGTGACGTCTAGTTGAAAAAAGGGTCACGCTGAATCTCAAAAAAAAAAAAAGGTCATTGACAAACATATTTAGTCTTGTCTGATGAAATTAACACTATGGCTGGGAGCTGACTGTGGATGTGTCCTTGGGACCGTTGTGTGTGTGCTAGCTAGCTGGCTAAATTACCATTAGATTAGTCGTGAATGACATGAATGAATGGCAGTCAATGGAATGCTAACGGCGGGTGAGTGCTAGGTAGCATTAAAATGGCTCGCTTACCCCCTTGGAATGAGCCAACGTTATAGACCAAGCATTTACAGTAGGCACCAAAGCACTGTTCCTCTTTGGTCCCCCTACAGGTTGGAAGCAGAATTGTCCATTACTGTTACCATTATCTGTCATTCGAACGGTGGCTAATGAACCACTGAAACAATTTGGAAATATTATTTTAATGTACAAAAGAATCTTTGGTGTTGGATCGAACAATTGAAATCAGTCAGTATCAATAAATAAGGTCTCTGTTGTGTGTTGCAAAGTGGCATGTAATCAATGACAAATTGATGCCATGTGGCAGAAAAATAATAACTCTTCCTCGTCACAATGGTGTGAACTGTCAGCTTTCAGAACGCTGCAGACTGCCACCTTGCAAGTTAAAAGTTTACACTCGTACTGTCACAACTCTCTGGTCTAAACTTGGTTTAGGAGAGAGTGAGAGTTTTTGAGTTTTAAAGCACATATTTATTTACACATTTGACAACATACAACAATGCCATGAAATCAAAAACAGACAATACAAAAAAAACAGACAAAAAAAGCCCTTAAACCTAAAATAAAACAGGTGAGATGGACTGTAGCGTGTGATACAAAATGATAAAATGATAATGAGCCTGATTGTGACGGCTGACTGTGTGTGACGTGATTTTTTTTTAGGAAATCTGGTCATGGGTCCCATCTCTCGCCCTTGCTCATAGCATTAAAGTTAACGTCACATCCAGTTACCACTGTTCTTCGGTGTTTGTTAAACATCACACTTGTGTCATGGTTTAAATTCCAAGAGGTTCTTGCTAGTTAATCACTTCAGGAAGTTGAGCCACCAGTCCAGCGTTGCTCAAGGTCTGCTCTCGTGTCCCAGAAATAAGGTGATTTTAATTTAGGGAAGTACAATGTTTTGAAAAACATTTTCTTACGTAAGATCTGGCTGATGCTTGGTGAGTTTGTTTTCCAGCGTGACTGTTGCTCAATCTGTGTCTGTCCAACATTTTGATTCACAGAATCTCATCAGCCATTTCCATCAAATGTGCTGTATCATCCGGGGCGGGGGAGGGTGTATATCTGCAGACTATCAGCAGACCGTGTTTCAAGGTTTTCCTCGCCACTGTCGCACTAAATACTTGATCTTGGGGGAATTCTTGGGTCTTTGTAAATTATAGAGTGTGGTCTAGACCTACTCTATCTGTAAAGTGTCTTGAGATAACTCTTGTTATGATTTGATACTATAAATGAAATTGAATTTCATTGAATTATTATAATGATAATATTCCTGGTCCCCAGAGCGGATGATTTCCAGTGCAGCTGTCTTTGTGTTAAAATTCCCACTTTGGAAATGGAAAGTAATGGATAGACTCCATGCCACGACATTTACTGAGCACGTTCCTGCTCCCTAGAGATGTGATGTGTGAAAACAGTGAAACTGTTCTATAAATCACCTTGAATAAACCTTCCCTTCATACTTTGGGTGACCTCCAGTCATTTGGAATATTTAGGAGTTTGTCTGTGATCTTAATCCCATACCAATCAACCATGTCTTTAATTTGTAAAGTAAATATTCCCCCGCAAATGACCTACCATATTATATAAATTATTATATATAGGTTGTGTGATAATATAAGTCCCGTGTGAATCAACATGTTGGTGTTTTGGCAGGGTCATATATTTTTTCAAGGTTTTTGTTCCCTTTGCGCCTTCATATCATTCTCATTAAGATGGACATGGGATCGTGGGGGCTGCCAACCTAGTCTGGACCCTTGCCCAACCGGAGAGCTCCGTCCCCGAGTTGAAGCCCTCCCCGAGGGCAGACGGTGATGCTGTGTGGGAGCCACCGTGGCGGGGATGGGGTATGCCCTTCTGGTGACCTCTACCGGGTCTGGCCTAAAAAGATACAGAACCCCGTCTCAAGTGTGGTGTGCCGGCCTCGGCCTGGCAGTCCTCTGCGGCTGTCCTCAGCGTGTCTCAGGGTACACATAAATCAGTAAATTTGAGTAAAAACAGGCTTGGTTCATCCTGTGTGAATGCACTACACAACTTAGATGTGCGGGAAGGGGTTTCTAAATCACACAAGGTCCCCAGGTGATACTCATCCCATGCGAAAAGTGCTTTAAAAAGTTTTAAAAAAGAAAGATGCCACTTCACCTCCTACGCACTGTCAGGGTGCTCTTGAGCCCCCCCAACCGCTCAGGGCCCCTGTCCAGCAGAGCCCACTCACTGACGTCTCTCCATTAGTGCATGTATAGGACCAGTGCATGGGTGCATGGGTGTGTATTTTGTAGTCTGGGGAGAGTGGGTTGTAACAAAAGAGTGTAAATTGTACTTTCCCCACTGGGGATCAATATAAAGTAAAATTATTTAATTCTTTTATTTTATTATTACTTGTAACATTCTGAAATAAGTTTTTCTTGACTGCATTTAGATTAAAATCATGATCAATCATATATATATGATTAATTGCACAGCCCTAGCATCAGGACAGGAGCAGGTTAACCATTTCACGGTTCCAGTTAAATCAAATATGAGAGTTTGTTGCTTTTCCTTATCTGTCTTATTTTATAGTAAATCAAATATTTTAGCATTTTTTTATCGACTTTTTCTTTTTATTGTTTTCTGATCTGACCTGCAGCCTTGGTTGTCCTGTACTTGTCCTCTGTTAAATTGCTCTGCCGCTTCTTTGTCTCCCCTTAAATTGTGTTTCACGCTGCACCTTTAGAGGTTTTGTCAGCTGTTCTGCTCAGTTTTCACACCGGCACCCACCTCCAAGAAATGTGAGCCCTGCTAATTGGCCAAGTTATTATTGCTGGTGATAAACTTAGACATCCTGTGGTTTACACACACACATACACACGCACACACACACACACACACACACACAGTGAGTTGATGTCTGTCAATCCGTGCATGAAAAGACCTGATTGGAAATATAGGGTAAAGGTTTTTAAGCTTGGCTGAGGTGAAAACATTGGTGTATCGAGGGGGGTGCTTGGGGGGCTTTGAAGAGACGAGCAAGAGAACAGAAATGTCATATATTACCATCAAGTTTCTACATAGATTTTTACCCGTGTGACTCTTGTTGTAGTGGTATCATGGTTTTCTGACTGGAGAAACAGCACCACCCACTGCCTGTCTCAGTAAACCAACTCCCAGCAACAACATAGTGTCTGTAGTTGGAAACAAGCAGCCATTCTTTTGCCAATTTATCTAGAAATCTGACTTTCAATGTAAAGTAGTTGTTTTACTGCTTTTTTTAATTAACTGTGTGTGTGTGGTTGTGTGTGTGTGACAGAGAGAGAGAGAGAGAGAGAGAGAGAGACAGTGGTTGCTTTATTTAGTAGGAGCGCTGGAGGCTTTGCTTTTCCAGTGTGTACATGTGTGTGTGTTAATGACTCTGGTCTGACTGTGGGTACAGTTGTCCACATGTGTGTTTACAGGAAGCTATTTACTGCTGCTTTCATCACCTTATGGCAGTAGAGGATTTTTATAGACACACCCACACCCACACACACACACACACACACACACACTCTAAAATACAGAGAAATCCAGTTTGAGTTTGGCAAAGAAGATGAATGCCTGGCTGTCTGTCTGCATGTCTGACCTTTGGTAGGATGCCTATCGCTCTTTCTGTGTGTGTGTGTGTATGTGTGTGTGTGTGTGTGTGTGTGTGTGTGTGTGTGTGTGTATGTGTGTGTGTGTCTTAAATAAATAAGAGCAGAGGGGAAAACATGAGAGAACGCTTGTTGTTCTATAAATATCTTTTGGTGCCTGTGGGGCCACCACTGTAAGTGTGTGTGTGTGTGTGTGTGTGTGTGTGTGTGTGTGTGTGTGTGTGTTTCAATGCTGAAAACTGAATGTATTCATGCTCTATGGAAGTTAATTGATAACAAAACTACAGAGTACAAAACAGTTTAAAACGGTCCATTTTTTTTCAACCTGGATCCTATTTTCCCATGTTTTGTGTCTAAGTGACTGATAGGAACAACAATCTTTGAAATGGGTCTTATATTAAGCAAGATCGCTGCAAACAAGTTGCCATGTACTGTATGTTACTGGGCAACTGCGCACCTTCAATTTACCTTCACGGAACAACAACAGTTAAAGGATCCTACAGTGATAGTTCTTTTTGTTAAAGAGTAAGATCCTTGAAACAGCCTCGAAATCCACATCACCAAACCCACCAGACTCCATGTGAATAAATAGTCATTTTATTATCGTAAAACTCACTTCATTCAAAGTCAACAGAAACAAAATAAAATTCCCAAAAGCTGTCTTAGTTCATCTTTCCAATGTTCCAACAATCACCACTCTGGTTTGGTTGAAATAAACCCTTAATTCATCTATTTACATGTGGAGATATGCTGCTCTATACACGCTAAAAGTAGTGATTATTTACATGGAGTCTGGTGGAGATATGCTGCTCTATACACGCTAAAAGTAGTGATTATTTACATGGAGTCTGGTGGAGATATGCTGCTCTATACACGCTAAAAGTAGTGATTATTTACATGGAGTCTGGTGGAGATATGCTGCTCTATACATGCTAAAAGTAGTGATTATTTACATGGAGTCTGGTGGAGATATGCTGCTCTATACACGCTAAAAGTAGTGATTATTTACATGGAGTCTGGTGGAGATATGCTGCTCTATACACGCTAAAAGTAGTGATTATTTACATGGAGTCTGGTGGAGATATGCTGCTCTATACACGCTAAAAGTAGTGATTATTTACATGGAGTCTGGTGGAGATATGCTGCTCTATACACGCTAAAAGTAGTGATTATTTACATGGAGTCCGGTGGGTTTGGAGATGGCAATTTCAGAGCTGCATAGCAATATTTGCAAAATGTGTGCGCCCCCTAGTGGCGTATGTATATAAAACTGTCTGGGTATATCTGGGGCACTTATCTGAATATAGTTTTGTGCTGATTTAAAACTTGAAAAGTAATTGAGATATGGACATGTTTTATACACCCCGTAATAAGCTTGATCCACTGATGATTCACTGAAAATCAGAGCTACGGTGTAGGAGGAGATCTCAAAAATGGGTTTTTCAAAGATTTCAAAATGGCGGAAACAAGTTTCTAGGCGGACCTTAATGATCCTTTTTTGTTATTCAGTTATTCCCCCAAGTTTCAAGTTTCTAGCTCATTCCAGCTCACAGGAATTTGAGCCGGCATGGCAGACAACAAATAATAATAATAATAATAACTAAATCAGACAAACATAGAAGGGTTCTACCGCTTCACGGTTTAAACCCTAATGATATAAAATGATCATTCCATTCAATATTGGGAATCATATTGCAATATCAGTCAAAATGAAAGTCTGGCCCCTTGCAGATGTGGATCCAGCCTGCATATCAATTTATGTTCCCAGTATATTTTGGCCCACCTAGTTGTTGCTATTTCCATTTTCTGAAGTTTTTCTTGCCTTTTCCCACATTTTTGTCACTTTTTCTATGAAGATAGAGGAACCTTTTTCCTGACTTAAGGAAGTGAGAAGATGAACAATAATAATAATAACAGAAGAACAATACAGTCAAAGATAATGGACTTTTTTGATAAAATCAAAGCGTGCCAATAACTCCACATGCCTGGCTCTTGATGTGATTCTCATTTCCCAGTGTGGCCCTTAGTGAAACTGAGTTTGACCCCCCAGGATTAGTCTATGGGCAGTGTTTGTTTTCTCCCTTGTCTAAACCAAACTAAATGTCCCCTCCAGGTGAGTCTGGATGCCCGGGTTCGAGAGGTGATCAACAGGAAGATTCAGGACCCGACGCCTCACGTGTTTGAAGACGCCCAGCTACAGATCTACACGCTGATGCACAGGGACTCGTACCCACGATTCCTCTCCTCCAGCATCTACAAGTCGCTCATTCACGGCGGCTCACGTACCTCCTCCGAATCCTAGTCCCGCACCATCTTCTGATCCTGCACTTCCAGGATCCATGCCAGACCATTTTCATCGCTTCTTTACCACCCAGTACAACTCTCCACAAAATGATCGGATGATTCCTCTCCTCCTCTTATTTCTTGTTTTCCTTTTAACTTTTAGTACTGTTGCCAAGACTTCCTCTCTTGACTCATTTTTTTCTTTACTCCTACTATTGTCTCTTTGTTCTCATTAAATCTTCTTTTTGGTGCTTTTTCCTTTCTTTACTCTTATCATTTCTCCATTCCATTCTTCCAGTTGGTACAGTTCATCCACATTCAGGCCGCATGGCCAAAAACTTTTTTTCTATTGCCAGACAAATGCTCAAGTTAACCTACAGAATGATGTAATGCAAGCCACTCTTCTTTATATGGGTACCATCATAGGACAGGATAGTTAAAGCGTTAGAGCGTAACGTTTTGATATTAATGAACGTCAAACTGTTGCCAGATGAGTTGCTACAAAGCTAATTAAGACTCGGCTCCACCCAGCTCTGTCTGGGTGTCTCAGTGCGACTGTGTCTGGTGACTTTACCACGCAGAAGCTCAAGTGAAGATGACGTCTTCTAAAGAGTCCATCATGTTTTTTTAATCCTCCATTTTTAATTCTAGCAATATATTTCCAGTTATTTTAAATTTTATTTTATTTGGCCAAAATATCAACCAGCAAAATGAACTCATAACTAAAATGTGAAATTATGAGATTAGATCAGTTTGCCAAACTTTGCTGATTTCCAACCTGCTGTACGGAATGTGCAGATCAACGGTGCTCGCCCCCCCCCCCCCCGCCCCTCCCTCCCTCCATGCTGCCAGCCGCTGAAGTTCACCGCTAAATTCAAAATTGCGTTCAAAATTGCAGAATTAAGACAAAATCATAAATAAAAATAAATCTGAATCCATTAAAAAATAAAGGGTGAGCTTGATAAGTAAGCAGGCTGAAGCATAATTCTTATAAAGTCCTGCCCCTACTTTAAAATAATAAATAATTCATTTATTTTAACAGATAGATAACAAATAGATATGCATGTACAGCATACCAAAAGTCATATGATAATCCAAAGTAGGCCTTCATCTTGTCCCATCCACTCCTGGAGCTGCTGAACCCTTTCCCCTTCACCTCCATCCTTTTATTCATCCTTTAACCAACTTCTTCTCCTTGAGAGCCTCATAGCGAGGGTTGGGCATCGTTTGGATTTGAACAATTCTGATTCTGATTCCAATTCTTCCTTTTGATTCTGGTTCTTATCATTTCCGATTCTTTGAGGGGGTCACATGGTTATTTCACAGATAAGAGGAACATTTTATTTTGATTTAATAGTGGTGCTTTTTCCTTGTAAAAAAGTCTGGAAGTACGGCAGCCAAAACTTGTAAATGGACTGTTCTTATATAGCGCTTTTCTAGTCTTAATGACTACTCAAAGCACTTTTACATAGAACAGGAACCATTCACCATTCACACACACCGGGACATAGGACTGCAGGGATCAAACCCCCAAGTTTCCGGTTGGCAGGTGACCACTCAACCACTAAACCACAGCTGCCACTCTGTGTGGTAGATTTGGACTCGATGATCAGATTCAAAGCTAAGTTTTTCTCAACGTTTCCAAAAAGAAAGAATACTTAATTCCATTGGACTCATAATTTTTGGAACCGGTTCTCGATGCCCGATCCTCTTCACCTCTCCTTTGTCTTGTTTTCCACCTCAACAACTCTTAAACAGAAGGAAGCAATCTGCATGCAGAAGTATTGCTTTGGGTTACATTGGGATGCACAGGATTACTGAAAAAAAAAATTAAAAAATCTAAAAGGTTATGCCTTAAAAAGTCTTAAATACGCTGAAGTATTGTGCTCTAGGTCTTAAATCATTTTAAACAGGTCTTTATTCTCCTATGTCCATGCAACACTACCTCATTATGCTCTCTTTTATTCTGTGGGGTTGTCCTTCTTTCTGTTGCTAGTCCAAATATGATTTTGCTGTTTTATAACTACAAATGAGACCAACATGCAACTTACATTAGAGCCAATCAGATTTAGTGTTCTTGGTGCAAGTCTTTCAAATTGTACCAAGAAATAAAACAGATTTTATTCTTCAGCTACGGGGAAGAGCAATACCTGAATCTAGGGCTCAGCTGTTCTGATGGAGGTCTTACATTCCTTTCATAATGACCTTAAAATGGTCTTAAACCAGACTTGGTGAAACCTGCAGGAACCCTGGGAGAAACATACAGCCGTGCCATGGTTTCTTCTTAGATTTATGTTTTCATTTGTTTTTATTTTCTCCACCCGTCCAATCACCTTTGAAGAGCCAATTAACGGTGACGTTCCCCTCATCCCCTTGTTTCTCATCCTGCTGTTTTCTACGTCCGAGTCTGGCTGGAAGACAAAAGGAAAAAGATGGACGCTGTCACATTCCTTCTCTTTCCCTTCTCTCTTTCAACTGGAAAACAGGTTGCTCCCTCCATCCTCCCGCTACAAACAACAAAAAGTGTTTTTGTGTGTCATTTTTGTTGTTTATTTATCCACTCTTGTTTGCTGGATCAATCATTTCACTCCTGCGATAAACAAGCGGACAGATGGATGGATGGATGGATGGATGGATTCCACGTCCCTCCGACTACTGATTTACAAACAAGACAGACAAGACTTCTATTTTTTATGAGAAAACTACATGGAACATTTTAATGTTGTTTTGTTATTTTTGGTTTCACCCACTCTCTACCCTTCAAAGAGGAGGATTCCTCTGAGATGATACTGATCCCCACCTGACGCCAAGTCACCCACACCGCACTCAGGTGCAATCAACACTGGAGTTTGGAAAAAACATGCACACATTTACAGCATTTGTGTTACTATACTTCAGGGCATCTTTCCCTCCTTCCTGTCCAAATAATAAATAATAAGAAACCCACTGCAGAGGGAAAAAAAGGCAAAGCAACACATTCTCACTCCCGTCGCGTCAAAAAGGTCCCATTTAGACTCTGGTCGGGACTCTTGGTGTCACTTTCTGGCCTCACTGCAAACCTGCAAACTAGTTGCTTTTAGCAAAAATCGCCGTTTTGAATGGGGGAAATGGATCCACGTGAGTCCGAAGTCCGAAGAAAACCTACTGTGGTCTTCTTCACAGTAAACAATAGTTGGTGATACAGATACACAATGGTAGCTCAATGGGGTTTGCAGGTATGTAGGTCCTTGCGTGTAGCCCATTGGCGTCATGCTTAGACACACTCAGTCGGGACTCAGTCAATGGTGGGTGGGGTTATCACCTACGTTTCAGTGATGCGGAACGGGAACGGGAGGTCCTGTGTTGTTGACCCATCCACCACCCCAACCCGCCTCCTCACACTGATCTGAAGTCTTTCATACTACTCCACTGTTGTCTGTCTCAGTACTACGTCTCTGACGCTGAGAGACCAGGTCCAAACATCAGTATTTGACGAGTTGGGAGTGAACGGGCTCAGCAACGTTACCACAGGTTCACCGCGTCATTAATGAAGCGATAATCCATTCTGACCCATGCCGTTATAAAGAAATAACGCACCCCACAGAGTATGCTGTGTTTCACATATAGCAATTATTTCTTCATATTTAGGGCAATAGAACCTTTGAATGTAAATGTCATGTTATCCAGTGTTTTCTTGAAGGCGGCCGTATAAGTGGTCTTCTTTTTAAAAGGAATGTAATGGTTTAATTCCATCAGTAGTTGTTTTTTTAACAGTAGAGATGTGAAAAGCTGAAAATATTACTCAGTTCAGTTTCTGATTGAGATTCTCAAATGATTCTCAAATGTGAATATTGTCTCCTTTTTTGTTGTTTTTAAATCATTTATAATTCTATATCTTTGCCATTTGGACTCAGACGAGACACAATGTGAAAATGTCTTTTTGGAGTATGATATAATATATATAATAGTCAAGGTCCCATAGAAAAGTGCAGGGAAGTGGCTGGGGCGGGGGGGTTGCAGTTTATTGGCCAGGAAGGACCAAAGGGATTGAATGTTCTGTTTTCTCAAAGAAAAGAGTTTCAAACCTAGAAGTCCAAGTTGCCCTAATAAGAGTTTGTCCCGATTTGATTTCCTCCCCGATACATGGGTGCTGATTAAATTTGTATTGCAATTTTCATATATTGCATTTCCATAACAGGGTTCAACGTTAAGGTTTTTTCTTTGAAAACATTTTTTTATTTTTTACTGGCCTCTACACAAATACTTTTTTATCGAAAAAGTACAAAAAAATGTCAAAAGCTTAAAAAACAAATTCGAAAAAATGGGAAAAAAATTCATAGACAGGTCAGACTTAGGGGAAAAAAACATCCCAAAAAAAAACTAGTCATTTGTGAAATGATGATGGTGGTAGTGATGGCCAAAGGAAGCTTTATTTTCTGAGCGCACTAGGTGGCGCTCTCTGTTTCACACAGAGTTGAGAATACGCTGGATTGCAACGCCTTAGGCCTTTCTCTTAAAACCAAGAGCGCCATCTGGTGGCTCAGGAAATAAAGACAAAGGTTCCATAAGCTTCATTTGGCCGTCACTACCCAGGCGGAGGCTTGTTGTGTTGACTGGCCCGTCGCGGCGTTGTAGTATTGGTGAACCCTGGGTAGTATGGAGGATTGTAGTATTGGTGAACCCTGGGTAGTATGGAGGATTGTAGTATTGGTGAACCCTGGGTAGTATGGAGGATTGTAGTATTGGTGAACCCTGGGTAGTATGGAGGATTGTAGTATTGGTGAACCCTGGGTAGTATGGAGGATTGTAGTATTGGTGAACCCTGGGTAGTATGGAGGATTGTAGTATTGGTGAACCCTGGGTAGTATGGAGGATTGTAGTATTGGTGAACCCTGGGTAGTATGGAGGATTGTAGTATTGGTGAACCCTGGGTAGTATGGAGGATTGTAGTATTGGTGAACCCTGGGTAGTATGGAGGATTGTAGTATTGGTGAACCCTGGGTAGTATGGAGGATTGTAGTATTGGTGAACCCTGGGTAGTATGGAGGATTGTAGTATTGGTGAACCCTGGGTAGTATGGAGGATTGGGATTTTCTTTTGAATAACATACTTCTAGAAACAATATATCCTGAGACATTTCTAAAAACTGACTGACATGTGATGTGCATTTGTCTTAAAAACAGTCAGTCTGACATTTGTTTACTTTGTGAAGAAGAACACAACATGCGTTGATTTTCTGCATTTTCTTTGCTCTGTTTTGCTGGAAAAACATAATGTAGTCGCGGTCAGTGGTAACGTATACACAAAACATACTTTTGTGAATTATTGGGAAAATAAAGAATCTAGGGAAAATTATTGATTTTAAGACCGTCGCAAAACAATTACAAAACATACACGTTCTTTCCCCACTCCTAAAAAGTATAGTAATACAAATACACACACACACACACACACACGCACACACACCAGGGTGGCCTACCTGGGCCCTGCTGCTGCTGACCTCTGCCTTTGTGACCTCTCACATTTGACCTCACCACTGTTTGTCACCCGCTCAGACGCCTGCTCCTGATTGGCTGCAGGAGGCTGCAGGGCTGAACTCTGGTTGGTCAATTCAGGAAAGGGGGTTGGGAGGAAATCCCAGGTGCAAAAAAGTATACATAGATATATTATATATAATGAGCAACTAAGTATATATATATATACAGTATATATGTATATATGTATATATATATATATATAAGAAAAGATGTTAAGCGAGATGGGATGCTTACACCCAGTGCTTCATGGGAAATGTAGTTTGAGGAAAACAACTTTTTGTATGTGTCTGTGGAGGCAGAAAAAACATTAAAAAAAATATATATATATATGATAAAAGAAATACAGCGACCTTGTCTTTTACAGACTGGTCACTCAGAATGCATTTATCTTAGTATTGTTAATGTTATTTATTTTTATTTTGTTAAAACTGTGATTTTAATTGTACATATATAAACGGAAACCCTTGAACATCAAACGAGAAGCTGCGTCGTTTGTTCAGTGTGTGTGTGAGTGAATTTTCATCTCTAGCAACAATATGAATTCATTTCTGATCAGATGTGTCTCCACTGAGAATCAAACCCTCAACCTTGCCACCGTCACTGCTTTAATATGACAAAGGCTTTATAAAATATGTTGTTTATATATGCTGTTTTTCTAGAGTTTGTGTCTTATGTTTATAGCTTGCATAATATTCAATAGATTAAAAGGTGACAGCGATAAAAGAAAAATTGTTGGAAGATTAAGGCCAAAGAGAAAAATGGATTTGAGAGTTTAGTTTTATGTCAGAATTCTGAGAGAAAAAGTCAAAATTCTGAATTTAAAGTCAGAAATCTAAGTCTTAGGATGCACATTCTCTTAGAATTCTGACTCTACCTTTTTCACGTGGCCCTAATCCTCTTCCGTAGTTTTTTGAACATAAATACATATCATAAACAATCTTGTGACAGATCCCTGTAGGCCACTTCTCTACTGCAGTTTGATCTGAAAGGGAACATAAACTGAGCAGAGACAGACAGAGCTGTTGCAGTTCAATCTGTCGGTGTTGATGGTCCCAACACACACACACACACACACACACACACACACACACACACACACACACACACACCCGTGAAACAGTCAAATGTGTGGTGTGTGTGTGTGTGCCTTTTTCCTGTATATAGTCTATGCTCTTTCCACAGTTCACTGTAACTTGATATGTTTGTGTTTGGGAGTAATTATGTGACACAGTGTAGACAACTCATACCTCTATATTCTCACACACTCCCACACTCAGGTAAAGTGTTTTCCGGCTTCCTTTCCCAGCATTCCTCTCTAGTTTTCTGTTGATGTCCACTGTTCAGGTTTCAGGAATGGGTCAACGTGCAGATGGCTCTTCTGTTTAACCCTCTTTGCTGCTTCACATGTGTCATGCCATTGCTATTAAACCAGGAACAGTCCATTCAAATAATACTAGATTAAAGTTATACTGCTAGAGCTAAAAGTATTATCTGGACATATTTGTCGCCCTATAAAGCACTCAGCTCATTCCAGTAAACATCAGATATTGGAAATAATAGTCCTGTAAAAGGGTTAGCAAATTGTTTAACACTAGCAGTTTGCTAAGGTATGGATATAATGTAATTTTTGCCTTAGCTATAGCCACTTTTTAATGCTAGTGTTTGCCGTTAGCTAACGTGTAGATGATGTATTTTTACCTTAGCTATAGCCACTGCCTATGTCCTGCTGTAAGGCAATGAACTACTACTTCTAGTCACAGTTCTGTTATCTTTATTGTGACTATTATTGCCAGTGTTCATCACACCCCCACACCCCCCACCGGCCCCGTCAGACTCCGCCTACCAAGAGCCTGGGTCTGTCCCAGGTTTCTCCCTAAAAGGAGTTTTTCTTCACCACTGCTGCACTAAATGCTCTTGGGGGGATTACTGGAATTGTTGGGTCCTTTAAATTACAGATATAGTAGGTCTAGACCACGCTCTAGAAAGTGTCTTGAGATACTTGAATTCAATTGAATTTTGATTATTTTCTAAAGGCATTTCTCATTATATGCTTATGCCAATAAAAGAGGTGACTGAAGAATCTTAATTTGTTTTCTGTGGGAATGTAGATCAATCTGAGTGCCTATGGCTAGCATTTTCCATATTTTATCGTGGCATGCAGCGTGGATCTCGCCCTGCCTTGGTCTTGACTTGAAATGCTGCTCGGCAGCACATGACCCCCGGGGGTCTCCTAGTTTCGTACCATATCTCACCTTTTGGCGTGCATCCATTTTTGCTATCACACGAACACTTTCATTGTGTGAGTACACCGTGACATCGCTGGTGCTGCCGTTTGTTGCGTTTTCAGTCAGACTACAGCTGCTACAGTTACATGGAAATAAAACCCTAAAATATGCAAAGTTCACCTTAATGAGAGATCTACCAAATATAGGAGGGGGTTTTGACAGGGTGGCGACACAGAGACCAACCACACTCCAAACTGCTAAGAAGAGTCAGAGGGCTCATAATGAGGTCGAGGCTGCTCTAAAACCCTGAAAATGTTAAATAAAAAAGTAGTCTTCATCTGTATCCAAATAATGATTGCTTATCTAAGAATATGAAATTATGAATTACATGTACTGAGCAAGACGACCAAGTTTTATTCAAATCTGTCAAAAAGCAGCAAGAAGAAACGGCAGTGGCGTGGTCGTAACCCAAGAGCATCTTTAATAGAAATATGAAGGGCAAAATATTGTGGAAGCGCAACATGGCAAAGACATTCCCATCCACTGTTTCCACGAGGCCTACGTGTGAATTAATGCTTCATCTAGCATAAGCAATAAACTCCAAGTGCTGCATACAAAACTATTGAAACCATATACACAACATGAAGCGGCATATCTTTTCTCTAAATATATTACAGCTTTTACTTTTATGTATAAAAAAAAATCATACAAAATAAAAACAAAAAACTAAATTCATTCTTTTGAAATCCAAATTCAATTCACTTCAGTCAGTTTTCTTCACAATAGAATAATACACACACGTCCTCTTCAACAGAACTGGAAGAAAGAAAGAAAAATTGGGATTAAAGATTCATCAGGGAAAACTCACACCTTATGATTTAGTTTCCATTGGACAATTTCTAGAATAAAAATGCTGAAATCCCAAAGTTATTGATGTCACTCCGGTGGATTCATGAGGACTATGGTTACCTGGTCCTCAGGTCTCTGCAGGGTAAATCCAGACAGCTAGCTAGACTATCTGTCCAATCTGAGGACTATGGTTACCTGGTCCTCAGATCTCTGCAGGGTAAATCCAGACAGCTAGCTAGACTATCTGTCCAATCTGAGGACTATGGTTACCTGGTCCTCAGATCTCTGCAGGGTAAATCCAGACAGCTAACTAGACTATCTGTCCAATTTGAGGACTATGGTTAACTGGTCCTCAGATCTCTGCAGGGTAAATCCAGACAGCTAGCTAGACTATCTGTCCAATCTGAGGAATATGGTTACCTGGTCCTCAGATCTCTGCAGGGTAAATCCAGACAGCTAGCTAGACTATGTCCAATCTGAGGACTATGGTTACCTGGTCCTCAGATCTCTGCAGGGTAAATCCAGACAGCTAGCTAGACTATCTGTCCAATCTGAGGACTATGGTTACCTGGTCCTCAGGTCTCTGCAGGGTAAATCCAGACAGCTAGCTAGACTATCTGTCCAATCTGAGGACTATGGTTACCTGGTCCTCAGATCTCTGCAGGGTAAATCCAGACAGCTAACTAGACTATCTGTCCAATTTGAGGACTATGGTTAACTGGTCCTCAGATCTCTGCAGGGTAAATCCAGACAGCTAGCTAGACTATCTGTCCAATCTGAGGAATATGGTTACCTGGTCCTCAGATCTCTGCAGGGTAAATCCAGACAGCTAGCTAGACTATGTCCAATCTGAGGACTATGGTTACCTGGTCCTCAGATCTCTGCAGGGTAAATCCAGACAGCTAGCTAGACTATCTGTCCAATCTGAGGACTATGGTTACCTGGTCCTCAGGTCTCTGCAGGGTAAATCCAGACAGCTAGCTAGACTATCTGTCCAATCTGAGGACTATGGTTACCTGGTCCTCAGATCTCTGCAGGGTAAATCCAGACAGCTAGCTAGACTATCTGTCCAATCTGAGGACTATGGTTACCTGGTCCTCAGGTCTCTGCAGGGTAAATCCAGACAGCTAGCTAGACTATCTGTCAATCAGAGTTTTCTGTTGACGACTAAAAAGCTTTTGAACGTACCAATGTTCCACCAAAACCAGTTCCTTCCTGACGCTATTTTACAGAGGCGCTGTCGCTGCATCCGACGCGTAATGCCGCCCAAGACTATTATGATTGGTTTTAAGAAATGTGAATAAACCAGATCATGTTTTTCTCCCATCCAGGAAAGCTGTGTGGACTGCAAAACTAGGATTGAATCCACACAGCTCTCACAGACTGTTCCCCAACTCATCAAATACTGTCGCCTTCTCACGTCTGATTCCAATGCACCACGCAGCTTTTAGCGAGTAACGGAGAAAGTCAGGGGACGTGTAACGACCTGCAGTACACTGGGGGAAACCTATAGACTATATATACACTACCGGTCCAAAGTTTGGGGTCACATAGAAATCCCCATTGCACTCCATTGTAGACAGAATGCCAGCTGAGATCAGTTGCATTGTTTTTTTAACCAGGGCAGTAATCAGATTACATTATGTGCTTACATAATAGTAAAATAGTTCTCCAATGTTTTTCTAGTTTTTTATTTTTAAATGATAGATTAGTACACAGAATGTGCCTTTGGAACATTGGATGAATGGTTGCTGATAATGGGCAATGTAGATATTACATTAAAGATCAGCCCCCCCACCCAAATTAGCAGGTATTCTGTCTATAATGGAGTGGTATGGAAATGTAGAAGTGACCCCAAACTTTTGACCGGTAGTATATATATATATATATATATATATATATATATATATATATATATATATATATATATATATATATATGTTAACGGTCTATAGGGAAACCCTGAAACTTCATGTAGCTTTAATAAACGTATATGTTTCTGTTCAAAATGTCCGAGCCTCCCACCATGTTTCAGATTCTCAAAGTGCTGAAACCACACACACACACACACACACACACACACACACACACACACACACAACACACTTCTCAAATCAGTGGCTTCACCTTGACCCAGAGCTGAGAGTTAAATAAGGGAGGGAAGGAGGGAGGGAGGGAGGGAGGGAGGGAGGGAGGGAGGGAGGGAGGGGCCAGAAAACTACGAGAGGGAGGGAGGGAGGGAGGAGGAAATGTGGAGAGGGACGAGACGATAGCTGAGCGAAGTGAACAAGAAAGACAAGAGGAAGGAGAAGAAAGGAGACGTGAACAGGACAAAATAGTAAAGTAATAAAAAAAACTAGATGTGGGAAAAGTTGGAAAAGAAGTCAAACAGGTGCAAGACAGAGATGGAGGGAGAGAAAAAGGGGGAAGGGGATCCGGTCTCTGCTGCCATCTAGAGTCTGTTCCTGACACTGAGTCAGCCTTCATTACAGCCACACGGTAAAGCTGCCAACTTCACTCAGTCCCTTTATATATAAAATAATAATAATAATCACAATAATAAACTATTTCTATAGCACTTTTATTAAGGATACAAAGTGCTTTTCTGAATAACAGCAGATAAAAAGCATGAAAACAAAACACCTGACACATCCATATAGGGAAAGTAGTATACAGATATACAGTATATATGTGTGTTTGTGTGTGTACATGCATGTGTACGCACATACATATTTATTGACCTACTGTACATACACACACACATCCATACATTCATATATTTTAGCTGTATACTACTTTCCCTGTATGGATATGATTTCTAGCTTTGTTTTTAAACTCTAAACATGAACAAACAAACAATGAATGTCATCAAACTTTCTTTTATCATCTGCTTTGATTGTCATAATGGAAAAACAACATAAATAAACTACTTTAAAGTAGATTTTCTTTTGGGCTAAAGTACATGGTATCGGATCGGTGCATAAACTCCAGTACCTGCCGGTACCGGTGCCAGTATTGTAGGCGTTACCGAGGCCGTTCTGATACTGGTATCAGTACATTTTCAAAGTGATCATTACCGTTTTAAAATCAATAGCAGCCAGTGTACGGGTTACAGTTAGTCTTATAGATTTTTAGATAAGAAAAGCTCACATAATGGAATGCAACCTTTGTTTCTTTTTTAATTTTCACATATTCTTGTAGGATCTGTCGCAGGCTCACTCTCATTTTCCATAAGGTACTGGTTGGAGGACGGGTGAATACTCCTTCATGTGAGAATACACAGTACAGCCAGAGCAACTGTGTAATTCACTATATACATTTGTTCTTTACCTTCCATCGGTTTCCGCAGCTGTTACACAACACAAAGGTGGTCATAGGCTCATCAGCGCTGCGGATCTGCACCTACAACACACACACACAGGCCACTGTTTTCATTTCAACTGTCCAAACTCAGTTCTCTGTGTGTGTGTGTGTGTGTGTGTGTGTGTTCATACCTGTGTGTATGAGCAGCTCTTTCCGTGACACTTGTTGCAGATGAACATGTCCGTCTCAGTTCCTCCGACCTTCGACAGCTGATGCTCTCGGATCGACTCTTTAGTCAGAGTCTCTCTCATCTGCTTCAGCTCTGCACTCGCCATCTCCTACACACAAACACACACACACACACACACACAGTATTAGCTAGGGCTGCAACTAATGTCAATCTGTTGATTATTTTCGAAAATGGAGAAAAATGTTCAGTCAAAGATGATGCCAAATGTCTCAAAGATATCCAGTTTACTGTCACAGAGGAATGAAGAAAACTAGAAAATATTCACATTTCAAGAGCTGGAATTAGATCATGTTTACTCTTTTCATAAAAAATTAGTCAAACTGAACAAAATAGTTGGTGATTCACCCCCCCCCCCATTTCCCAGTGGCCTGCACTCACACTGCAACAAAACAGTCAGGACCAGATCTCACTGACGGTGCCCTGGCCAGTGCACTGGCTCAGCTTTGTCATGTGATCACACCAGTGAAACAAACCGGACTTTGGGGTCAGACGGGCTCGGTTTCACTGGGCCAAGTGTGAGTACGCCTTCCTCTCACGCAAACCCTAACGCTCAAACAGCCTAAAGGAGGAGGAGACTCAATGTCTGACCTCGGCGGTCATCGAGGCGATGCGTTGGGCCGAGATGCTTCCGCACAGGACGTTACGCCGCAGGTCGGGATTCTTCTGGTCCTTAAGGTTGGAGATCCGGCTTCGTAGGCGAGTTTTATATTTAATATCTGTTGACTTAAACTCCTGGAAGATCTGTGGGCACGAAGAGCAGTCAAGGACTAGAACAGCACAGTGTGTATAAGCAAAAAACACATATACATGTAGGTGTGTGTGTGTGTGTGTGTATATTAGAGTGCAGATCGGGCCGGATTTTTCTGTCCGAGCCCGGCCCGCGTCCGACAGAGCAGTAACCGAACCCGACCCGAGCCCGACAGGCATTAAGATATTTCTGTCCGAGCCCGACCCGAGCCCGACAGTTAAAATCACATTTGTTTCTCATACTAATGACACATGTACGTTTGTTTGTGTGGAAAGCCCGCTTTTATTAAGCAATGGTAGGAAGGCATTGGGAAATGTCAACAGATGAGCGCATCAATGCACAGCTGACTTTCCTTCGTTTTCAATAGTTTTAAAATCTCCTACGGCCAACTTCTTTTTAACATCTTCCATCGTTGCGCTGCCACATGGAGCTTAATACGCACGTCTTTGGTTGTCACAGCAACAGGAAGACGGATGTTAGGGTAATATTTGACATTTATTTTAAGCTGTTTTAAATTCAAAATGTTCAATGCCTTATCGCGCTGATGTGACCGAGCCCGACCCGAACCCGAGCATCCTTTCTAAAAATCTGTCCGAACCCGGCCCGACCCGTCGGGTACCGTCGGGCTCGGGTCGGGTATCCATCCTCTAGTGTATATATATATATATCTCCGGGAATATAGAGAAAATGTTCAACTGTGTGATAAGTATGGAGGAGGCAGTTTGTGGTGCTGTTGAACCGTATTGCATTTCACAGAGAGATGTTTCAGTACCTAAGCCTGTCCTCAGTGAGTCACACAGCTGTGACTCACTCACTCAACTGTGTGTCTCACAAAGTGAGACACGCACTGTCCGTGCACTCAGATACAGATGTGGAAACCTGTTGTCTTTGTGATGTTAAAGCTGTACATGACACAACAAAAAAAGGATATCATCTTCAATTTGGGCCGCAAGGTGCTCACAGTCCGCTCCGATGGTCTTGTGGTCATCTGGAAGACACACACACACACACACACACACACAGACACACACACACACACACACTATGACTTAACATTTTTGGGGGGCATTTTTGGATTGTGAAAACACTAAAAACGTATTTCCTCACCATCAGTCTGCAGCGCTGCGACCAGCAGCTCTCGACACTTGTTCCGCACGTTGTCGGTGGTGACGGGGGCCGGGGGGAAGGAGGTGACCCTCGGGAGGAGGGTTGGAGTAGTGGGGGAGGAGGGTGTGGTCGGCGTGGTGGGGGACTCCCCTGACGTCTTACTGCTGAGTAAGAGGAGAAATGATGGAGAGAGAGCAGTTTGGGTTGGGAGTGAGAGAAACAGGACATGTTCACTTTAAATCCCACAGAGTCCATTCATCCTCATCCAACTGTAGGTGGAACCAAAAGGAACATCACTGTGCTACAGACCTTTTCTCACTGCTGCCGGAGTCCTTGGAGGTGGATGATGACCTCACAGGAGAACCTTCCTTCTTCTTCTCCTTCTCCTCAGACTTCCCCTCTGCACCGTCTGCAGGACGACACACCAAACAAACTGAGTACACACCTATGGCATACCTGCACCCGAGCCCACACACTGGCACCATGCTCTGCTCTGTAATCTGTATACACTGTATTAATCCAGATATAAGAAGTTGTTTTTTTTCTATGAATATATCTAAAAAAGATGAGGTCTTCCTATATTCGGGGTCTAGACTTTTTAAGACCAAAGTACATCCACAACAACAGGTGGCGACAGATAGCAGTATCTTCACTTTGTGAGTGTGTGTAAATATGTGATTGGAAAACCAAAATGAGGGACTCGTTTCAAACTAAAAAATTGTTTTTGTTAAAACAAGATTTGATCGTTTTAAACTATTTTTCCAAAAGATTACTTTTGAGGGGGGGGGGGGTGTCTTGTATTTGTTCTATTCGGTAATTACTTTTAGGGAGTGTGCTCTATGAAAATGACAGAGGCTAGGGACCAATAATCCAAAACAAAGGATATATGTACATTGATTCTGGTGAAACTCCAGGATATGAGGCCACAATTAGAACTGGTCTAGTAGATCATGTAGAATCCTATACATATCTAGGGACAATTATCAACTGGAAATGACATTTTCAGGAGAATTGCAACGCTGTCTGTAAAAAAGGACAACAACTGTACTGCATGAGAATATTGTAACATTTTCATATAGACAAGACCATGATGGCATTATTTTATCACGCTTATATTGAATCCATCATATCATTCTCCTTAGCATCATTGTGGGTGTGTCTCAGTTGAGCACAAGAAGCGTCTAAATCAAATTGTAAAATGATCAAGTAAGCTGACTGGGGAGTCCCAGCTGCACCCCCCACCACTGTATGCTAAACAACTACAGCAGATAGCTACAGCCATCTTAGAGGACAGCCAACGCCCACTGAATGGGGGACTCCAGTATCTCCCTTCTGGATGGAGGCTAAAAGTCTTCGGTTTGTTTCTATTCTTTTTATCCACATTTTACTGTCTCTATTACATGTTTTAATGTTTGGTGTGTTGCATGTTATGTGGTGGTCTACAACGTTTTAAGTTTACACACAGGTACCAATAAAGTAACCTGAACCTGATAAGTGTAAATTGAATCTCTTGGTTTTGGAGTTTTGGGCTGTTGGTCTCGCAATTCAAGACATTTGAGAATGTCATCTTCGACTCTGGGACCTTGTAATGGACATTATCAATTATTTACCATTTTATGTAACAAACAATTAACATCAATAAAAATAATACTTCAACACCTAATTCACACACGTGTACGTCTGTTTTCTGTCACTGACATATTGACACCTTGTTCTCCCTCTTTGTGGGCTAAACCTCTGGGTCCTCACAAAGATAGAAGTACCAGAGCACGCATCACACACCCTTCCGTACCCAGCAGTTTCTTCCACGATTTGATGAGAGCTTTGGCTAAAGTCTGAACTTCTTCCTCTGAACTGTGTTTCCTCACCGCGTTCACCGACATCCCAACTCTGGTGGACTACACACACACACACACACACACACACACACACACACACACACACACACACACACACACACACACACACACACACACACACACACACACACACACACACACACACACACACACACACACACACACACACACACACACACACACACACACACACACACACACACACACACACACACACACACACACACACACACACACACACACACACACACACACACACACACACACACACACACACACACACACGAGAGAGAGGGAGGGAGAGAGAGAGCGCTTATATAACACTGGTATATATTATCTAGGATAACATGTTAAACTCCATCTTTTTCTAAGAAATCAACCTGTTCTCACTCCAAACTTGTAAAATATGGAGGTTTGAACAGTGGTTGTTGGGTCTGATGCGACAAAAAAAACACCCTTTGGTTGGTGTGTGTGTGTGTGTACTGGGAGAGCAGCACCTAGACAGGGTTTAGTGAGTAGTATGTAAGGGAGAGCGGGGTTTGTGTCCCGCGTGTGCTCCCGTTATTGCCATGTGTCAGGGAAGTCGCCTTCTTCTTTAACCGGCCCGTTAGCCCCGCAAGTCACAGAACCGTAAGCCCCCCCCCCACGACCTTTCCTTTATCGGCCGGGCTCTAGTTTAACCTGCACTTTACATTGGGATCTTTATGTGCCAGCCATGCCAAGCTCACTTTAACAGACTGTAGTGCAGTGTAGGGGGTGTAGGTGGTGTAGGGGGTGTAGGGGGTCCAGGTAGAGGTCATTACCTGCAGGGTCTCCAGTGACATCTTGATGTTCTTTAGTTCCATCAGCAGGTCCAGAGCTCCATCCTGTAGACAGAACAATAAACAGAAACTATCACACCAAGGTCAACTCGCCACATTTAGGATGAAGCAGGATAAATCTGGCAATAATAATAATAATAATAATAATAATAATAATGTGTTAATGTGTTTGTTGATCATGAATGAAAACGCATGTCTCTGTCAAATTTTTGTCGATTAAACGGAATGACAGATTTGCTTCAGTGGGCATCATTCATTTAACCAATAAAGTCAAAGTGGCCTTTTGCATTTCACATGAAGATTTATGGTTTCCTCCCAGAACATCAACCCACAGCGGAGCAGCGGTCACCCAGACGCCCTGAGATAATGGTTACGTGTTTACCTAGAATGATGGGACCACAAGAAGGAATTTTAGTGAGTGGAGCTTTCTCTGGGTGGGGCTCTTGGTCACTGTTAGACAGGACATTCTCTTTAATATATCACTTAATTACCAAAGAATGTAAAAAAAAAAAAAATGGGTCAGAAAAAAAGAAAGAAAAAAAAGAAAAGTGAGACCAACGTGGAAGTTCCTCAAACCTGCATTCTATCTAACTTCCAGCAGGGGGCGCCTCCAAAAATAAGTTTCTTTCTATAGAGGTCTATGAGAAAATGAGCCTAATTCTAACGTGATTTATTACTTCAGTAAACATCTTCACATCTTCTCCACAGAGGTATTTGAGCTTCACTGTGCAGAAGGATGAATGTGTGCGTCATCTGCTGAAGGAGGAAAGGTTTCTCTTAGCTCACTTTAAATCAAAGTGTTCAGCCCTGTTGGCATGGCATACGTATTCCCTGCCCTCTAGTCATTTGTAATAACTAAGGAGGTTGTCTGTGATCTGTGGATCAGACAGGGCCGATCAGGTCATGCCCCCGCCAATGACCTACCATATTTAGCCGAACACAGAGGTCCTGTGGTAAAATAAGGCCGTGCGGGGTCGCGTGTCATTTTTCCCAGGTTTATGTTCCCTGTGCGCTCTTTATCCCTCTCGCCAAGACGGATATGGGAGCAGAACCTAGACCGGACCGCTGCCTGATTAGAGACCAGTGGGGTTATTAAAATAACCCCCCATCATCACACACCCTTCACCATACATAGAGTTTGGCCTATATTAGGTATGACGTCCTTTTAAGCCCCCTTGAACTTTTCAACCTTTTGACACATTTCAGGCTTCAAACATAAAGATATACATTTTTTATTTTTTGTGAAGAATCACCAACAAGTGGGACACAATTGTGAAGTGGAATAAAATCTATTGGATATTTTAAACTTTTTTAGCAAATAAAAAACTGAAAAGTGGTGCGTGCAAAATGATTGGGCCCCCTTGCGTTAATACTTTGTAGAGCCACCTTTTGCTGCGATTACAGCTGCAAGTCGCTTGGGGTATGTCTCTATCAGTTTTGCACATCGAGAGACTGACATTCTTGCCCATTCTTCCTTGCAAAACAGCTGGAGCTCAGTGAGGTTGGATGGAGAGCGTTTGTGAACAGCAGTTTTCAGCTCTTTCCACAGATTCTCAATTGGATTCAGGTCTGGACTTTGACTTGGCCATTCTAACACCTGGATACGTTTATTTGTGAACCATTCCTTTGTAGATTTTGCTGTATGTTTGGGATCATTGTCTTGTTGGAAGATAAATCTCCGTCCCAGTTTCAGGTCTTTTGCAGACTCCAACAGGTTTTCATCCAGAATGGTCCTGTATTTGGCTACATCCATCTTCCCCTCAATTTTAACCATCTTCCCTGTCCCTGCTGAAGAAAAGCAGGCCCAAACCATGATGCTGCCACCACCATGTTTGACAGTGGGGATGGTGTGTTGAGGGTGATGAGCTGTGTTGCTTTTACGCCAAACATATCGTTTTGCATTGTGGCCAAAAAAGTCGATTTTGGTTTCATCTGACCAGAGCACCTTCTTCCACATGTTTGGTGTGTCTCCCACGTGGCTTGTGGCAAACTTTAGACGAGACTTTTTATGGATATCTTTGAGAAATGGCTTTCTTCTTGCCACTCTTCTATAAAGGCCAGATTTGTGCAGTGTACGACTGATTGTTGTCCTATGGACAGACTCTCCCACCTCAGCTGTAGTTCTCTGCAGTTCATCCAGAGTGATCATGGGCCTCTTAGCTGCATCTCTGATCAGTCTTCTCCTTGTCTGAGCTGAAAGTTTAGAGGGACGGCCAGGTCTTGGTAGATTTGCAGTGGTCTGATACTCCTTCCATATACAATCGCTTGCACAGTGCTCCTTGGGATGTTTAAAGCTTGGGAAATCTTTTTGTATCCAAATCCGGCTTTAAACTTCTCCACAACAGTATTACGGACCTGCCTGGTGTGTTCCTTGGTCTTCATGATGCTCTCTGCGCTTTCAACAGAACCCTGAGACTATCACAGAGCAGGTGCATTTATACAGAGACTTGATCACACACAGCTGGATTCTATTTATCACCATCAGTCATTTAGGACAACATTGGATCATTCAGAGATCCTCGTTGAACTTCTGGAGTGAGTTTGCTGCACTGAAAGTAAAGGGGCCGAATAATTTTGCACGCACCACTTTTCAGTTTTTTATTTGCTAAAAAAGTTTAAAATATCCAATAGATTTCGTTCCACTTCACAATTGTGTCCCACTTGTTGGTGATTCTTCACAAAAAATAAAAATGTTATATCTTTATGTTTGAAGCCTGAAATGTGTCAAAAGGTTGAAAAGTTCAAGGGGGCCGAATACTTTCGCAAGGCACTGTACAAGTCCAGCTGAGATGATGAGAACATTAAACACACAGCTGTTTGGATCCTTCACTCTGCGTACTTTACCTTTAATACATTCCTGATGATCCTCACATACCTTTACTTAACCCTTGTGTTGTCCTCCTGAGTCAAAAAGATGAACACTTCTTTTTTACCCTTTGACATTTTCAACTCATATTTTCTTTTTATTTCCCTACCACCACCTTACTAGTTTTGCTACTTTTTTGAATCCATGGTTAATAACCCTTATTTGTATAGAATTATACCTAATATTTCAGTTAATAAAGCAGAAATTCTGAATTATTTTGACTACTAGTTAAGATCAGAGGACCGTATGTTGAGTGGATGAGTTTGAGGATACAGATTTGAAACCATTTCAATTTCACCCGAAATGTAATGAAAGTGATTAATTGTATTAACAAAGAGCGTTGTACAGAATCATCCTTTTTTTGTGGTAATCTGGTTAACCCTCGAGTTGCCTTGCTGCCGACCTGCAAATGTTTTGTTTTTCTGAGTCAAAATTTCCAAATGAAAACCTTCGTCTGGTCGTCTTTTTCTTCTCTTTTGTGTCTTCCCCCGATGTTTTTGTCACTTTTTCAACGTTTGTCGACCTTTTCTGAGCCTTTCAAAATTTTTGTGGGTTTTTTCCCCAAAGTTTTAAGGCATGTTTTTGACATTTGCTCTTTTGACATTTATCCATTTCGTCCTTTTATTGACATTTGTCACAGTCACACAAGTTCTTTTATCAATAATTTTTTTTCCAAATGCTATACAATTGACAAAAAAAACTACCCAAATTCAATGAAAGTAGTGAAATGATAATTTATTTAACTTGTGAGGAGCGTTGGTGGGAACCATCCACGTTACTTTTTATGGAAAGTATGTTTGAAAGAAAGTCAAATTTCTGCTAAAGAAACTTTTTGAAATGGGGTCGAGTTTGAGCCGAAGACACCAGGAGGGTTAAAAACATATAAACATATTTCTGATCTAGACATTTTTAATGGGGTTGAGTTTGACGCGGGGACAACAGGAGGGAACCTTTACTTGTAACAGTGGATTTTACAGTGTGATATTAGTACTTTCACGTAACCCTCCTGTTGTCCTCGGGTCAAATTGACCCATTTTCTCTATATTTTCTATATTAGACATTTGTTTCTTTCAACCAAAGTACCCAAACTACGTGGATGGTTCCATGCAACGCTCTTAACAAGTAAATAAATGATCAGTGGTCTACTTTCATTGAATATGGGTGTTTTATTCCATTTTATAGCATTTGAAGAAAAAAAAATAATAATGTTGAAACAAAGTGACAAAAATGTTGGAAAAAAACAACAACAAAAGTGACAAAAAAACAACTAACGGGGGGAAAAAGCAATTTTAAATTTAGACCCACAAAATCTAAAAGTTGTCCTCGTGTTGTCCTCATGTTGTCCCCATGTTGTCCTCATGTTGTCTTCATGTTGTCCTCATGTTGTCCTCATGTTGTCCCCATGTTGTCCCCATGTTGTCCCCATGTTGTCCTCATGTTGTCCTCATGGTGTCCCCATGTTGTCCTCATGGTGTCCCCATGTTGTCCTCATGGTGTCCCCATGTTGTCCCCATGTTGTCTTCATGTTGCCCTCATGTTGCCCTCATATTGTCCTCATGTTGTCCCCATGTTGTCCTCATGTTGTCCTCATGTTGTCCCCATGTTGTCCCCATGTTGTCCTATATCAATGTTCTTTTTAATTCCCCAAAATAACATGATTGATTCCACCCAACGCTCTTTGCCAAGTACAAATCTCTACTTTCATTAATTTTGGGGCGTCTTATTCAATTTTATAGCTTTGTAAAACAAATTGAAGTGTTTTTGAAATAGTATTGAGTAAAAGTTGACATATTCCAGTCTGTGATTATCCATCAACATCCATTCCTTTAATTTTAGTCTAATTAATTCCTAATTTCTGCTTTTCTAACTCAAACATCAGGTATAATTTCCTATAAATGAGGTTTATTGACCATAAAGTCCAAAAATAACTGTAAAACTAAAGTTAATAAGTTAGTGTTACATAGTGTTGAAAACGTCAAAAAAAGCGCCACATTGAAAAAAAAGGGCCAAAAATTTATGAAAAAGTTAAAAACAGTCAATAAAAGGGTTGATTTTCAATTTCGACAGGAAGGCAACACGGGGGTTGAGTAAAGGACCCGGATCCTTGTTCCACCCCTGCTAGTAGTCACTAGGCTGCACTCTGAAGGTTATTGATTCAAGGTGTGTAACATTTAATTGGCTGCTTTCTGACCAATAGAGATTTATTGCCAAACCTGTCCCCTCACCCCCAACATCACCGAAACCCCAAGCAGCAGCGACCTGGGTCTGTGTGACATGATGAGCCCAGCTGAAAGCCCCCGTGTTTCCAGAATGTTCCCCCCCCCCCCCCAGCTGTTTAAGGTAGAGCCCATCACCTGATCGCGTGGTTTGTGCCGATGCAGCAACTGTGTGTTTTGGCACTCACCGTGTTCTTCTTGTGCACCATTTTGTCCAGCTTCTTAGCGATGCGCTCCACTTCTTGGTTCTTCGCCATGTTGAGCGGCTGTCTGTCGGTCAGTAGTCCGCCTGTGGTGCGGTGGAAGCCCCCATGGATGGAGGGAAAGCTCTCCCGCCCGGTCGCTTCTCTTTACGCAGTCTGCCCGGTCTCCTTCTCTCCCAGCTGCTGCCTGCCTCTCGTTTGTTGTTGTGTCACTGTGGGACGCTGGGAGTTGTAGTTTTTCTTTCTTTTTTACAAATTCGGCCATAAGTTTTTAACCCTTGTCTTCTCTTCCCGTCGACCAGGAACTTGTTGTCCCTTTGGGTCAAAATTTAAAAACGATGATTTTTTCTTTCTTTCTTTTTTGCTGATTTTCCGAAGTTTTTGTCCGCTTTTTATGCTTTTGGCGCTTTTTTTTAAACGTCTTTTGACTTTTTTCAACATATTTTTTTAATTCATGGTCAATAAACTTAATTAAAATGACATCATTTTTGAGTTTGCAAGACATGTATGTCAAAGTTTAGTCAGGATGTTGTTTTAAAACCATTTAAACCTAATTTTCAAATTCTATGGAATTGAATAAAACAACCAAAATTCAATGGAGGTTTTTCAATTTGAATCACATTTCCTGCATTTCCATATCCATGTAGGGACCATAGTGATACAGGGCTGAGCAATACATTTAATCAGAGTGTCAGATAAGACTCATATACATCACAATCCTGCACCACGTGCAACTTGCACAGACATTGGTTATACTTAAATCTTTATATATATATTATTTTCCAGTAAGAATGTTGTGCAGTTTTATTCACCTCTGGATACATGTTTGTACATGCTTTGCTTTGTATTGGTTTTCCATATTGTTGAATAGTAGTTCTTGTATTCTGTTCTATTTATTTGTTCTTGGACAGTGTATTCTGTGTGTGCGTGTGTGTGTGTGTGTGTGTGTGTGTGTGTGTGTGTGTGTGATATTTTGCTGCTGTAGCACTGAACCTTTCCCAATTTAGGATCAATAAAGTCCATCTAGTATCACTCTGCTAAATGCACTTGACTAGAACATGGTCATTGACATAGTTTAGAGTGTTCTTAGAGTTGGAATGACAAATGAACAATGCACCTGCGCCCATTGGCGTGCTGGTCTTACAGGGAGGTGTGTTCAGGTGCATTCTAATAGGCAATAACAGGCCTTCCATTGTTATTTTATCACCTGCTTTACCTCTTGGAGTTCTTCTCAACATCTCTCCTTCCTGTTTAGCAAATCCACCATCATAATAATATAAATGCGCCTGGCTTTAAAAGGGAATGGGAGATGACACTTTGGTTTATTACATGATACGCCCATAACACACCTATGAATAATAAAGTACAACCGTTTTGACCCATGTGTTCGGACCCTTTTTTTCCACTGTTTAACTACCAAAAGTGGATTTGTACACGCAATAAACACACCTGCGCCAGGCGCTTCACGCCCTGCGCTGAGATTGTTAAACTAAGGCCACTTCTCTAACTGTCTATATCTCAAACTGATCTTGAGTATGCTAATCACTCGGCATTATGATGGCGACATAGAGATATGTCCATGTGATTCCAGAGGAATTGTTTCTAATAAAGGTGAAATACACACTTTATTGGGAAATGAACACATGCCAGTTGATCAGAAACAACTGGAAACTAAAGTCCATTTCAATACTCTGAAAGAGCCTGTACCTCCTGCATGCCCTTACTGGGTCCGTCCTCCAGATGTCAGCGTTGTAAAGTTATTTTGTACTGCAGGAATGTTGATAACGGCATCAGTGAATCAATGGTGGAAGAAGTATTCAACAATTGTTCAGGAGGAGGAATCTTACTAAAAAAGATCCTCTCCCATTTGTCTCTCCAATCCATTCCAGTTTTCCTACATTTCATTTCTGATTGATGAAATGAATGTTGTGTAGGGCGGTCCGACGGCATGCATGTGAACCGTATTTCTAATGTAAAGGGACATTTTCAAAGTGTCTGCTCACGTGCACCAAAATTCTTGTTGATGATGATGTTGGTGATGTTTTTTTGCACACCCTCCACTTCCACTGAAATGTATTCAGCGAGTATTTGATTTCTGGTCAACAGATCAAGGCCACAGGAAGTGAGGTGATTCTCGAGGAAAACATGGTACCAAAGAAATTATATCCACAAATGAATAACATATTCTCTTCATCTCTAATTTCACAATCATTTCCTTAGAAATAGATCCAATAGGCAGCTTTCCGGGAGCATCATTTATCATTGGTGGAAAAGCACAGATATGTGCAAGGGTAATGCATAAGAACACTGTTCAAAAAAGACAATGTTGTGCTCATCCATTTAGTTGCTGGTGCAGGGTGTACATATAGCACAGGTCTGGCCATGCTTACGAACGGGCGATACTACAGATAACAAGCATTTAACACAGCAGGGAGTGTTTGTTCTACCTGGAGGAGATCTATCCAGGAAGTGTTTGTTCAGTGTGTGTTGGATCAATGAAACTTGCTTGCAGGGCTGAATTCAAGAAGTGCTCACTTCTGGTGATCTATGGACTCATTGAAAGTCACCTCTGACGCCAGGAAGTCTTTCTCTCTCTTAAATGGATCTTTGGAGTCTCAGTTATTGACCATCAGAAACAGGAAGTGCCCACTCTCCTTGATCCGTAGCTGTTCATGTTGACCCTTAGCACCAGGAAGTGTCCTTTCTACTTACACGAGATATATGGAGTCCCTGCTAGTTATGACCTCAGACAGGAAGTGTCCTCTCTGTTGGATGGATGGAGCCAATCTTATTTCCTTCAGTGAGTATTGTGTGGAGTTAGCTTCTTCTTCCTCACTGATGGTAAATGAGTCTGCCGAGGCTTCGTCAGAACAGAGAGTTTCTTATCGTTTTTGGAAAGGAGTAATATGCGTCCAAAAAAATGGATTGGATTCCTTACAACGCTCTTTGCAAATACAATTGATCGCTTTCATTCCTCTGATCTTAACTATTAGTCAAAATAAGTGTTTGTTGTGTAAAACTAGTGGTAGTAAGGTGGTGTTCGTGAGAAATAAAAGGAAGTCTGAAAAAGGGATGAAAATGTCAAATTTATGTCCATGTTTGACCCGGGAGGACGACACAAGTAAAGGGTTAAAAGACATGCAGCAGCATTTTGGGGGATGAGCTGCAGTGCTGAATATATGGGTTGCACCCATGAAAAATGTCTTCTCTGCCATTGCCAAACAGGTCATTTTGCTGTTGCTAGTGACTTGTTTTGAGCTTCTGGTACCCCCAGCTGCAGCCAATCAGTGATGAGTCCAGATTCAGCCTATGGCAGTTGGATCGTGAGATCAAAGTGTGGAGAAGACGGGGAGAACGCTATGCTGATTGCTCCACCAATAGAGTAACACCTTTTGCTATAGGCAGTGAGATGGTGTGGGGGTGCATCTCACTCACTGGAAAAACAAGGCTTGTCATCATTGGAGGCAATGCAGAGAGATATACAGTAGAGATGAGATTCTGCAACTAGTTGCAATCCCATATCTCCACTGTCTGGGACCGAGCTCTATTCTCCAAGATGACAACGCTGGCTCCCACAAGGCGGGGCTACCTCCAGAATGTGGGAGTGGAGAGGATGGAATGGCCTGCCAGCAGTCATGACCTCAACCCCATTGAACCCTTGTGGGATCAGCTTGGGCGTGCTGTTGGTGCCAGGGAGACCAACACGACCACGTTGGCTGACTTGCGACACATGCTGGTTGAAGAATGGGATGCCATCCCACAGCAGTATGTGACCAGCATGAGGAGGAGGTGCCAGACTGTTCCACACCCTACTGAGGTTCATTGTAAAATGAATAAATTGTCAACCATCCATCTTCGTCCACTTATCTGGTATCGGGCCCCGGGGGCAGCAGCTCCAGCAGGGGACCCCAAACTTCCCTTTCCCGAGCCACATCAACCAACTCCAACTGGGGGGTCCCGAGGCGTTCCCAGGCCAGGTTGGAGATATAATCTCTCCACCTAGTCCTGGGTCTTCCCCGAGGCCTCCTCCCAGCTGGACGTGCCTGAACCAGCTCCCTAGGGAGGCGCCCAGGAGGCATCCTTACCAGATGCCCGAACCACCTCAACTGGCTCCTTTCGACGTGAAGGAGCAGCGGCTCTACTACGAGCTCCTCTCGGATGACTGAGCTTCTCACCCTATCTCTAAGGGAGACGCCAGCCACCCTCCTGAGGAAATCCATTTCGGCCTCTTGTACCCTGGATCTCGTTCTTTCGGTCATGACTGAATGAAATGAATAAATTGTTAAATTGCCAATATGTCTTGTTTCTTCAAACTTCAATCATCCTATCCACCAAACACCAAATGAGTCCATGGAGAATTAGTTGTTTGACATTGTCAGAGAAGATCTGGCACATTTTTCTTTGGCGCAACCCACATACTCAGCGCTGCTGCTCATCCCACAAATGCATAGAACTAAACAGTCTTTCCAACGGTATAAGATTCATTACCAAAAAGCATTGTCAACACAGAGAAATAATCTACCAAACCCAAATTTCCTTACTTTTAGTTTACATGTGTTTGTTTGTTTCCTGGCCGGGTGCCAACATTCCAGCCAGGCGTCCACACCAGGAGACAGGAAGTCAGGAACAAGATGATGAAGTCATTATCCCGGGACAGAGAATGAGGCCGTCGGTCGGTCCTGTGTGGCACAGGTTTGGCACGCATCCAGTTCTTTCCGGCCTGCATGGGCGCCAAAGTATAGCCAATTCACATTCAACTAGAACACACACACGTAGCCCCCCCCCCAAAGGTCTTTACACAGTTCCTAAATCCAGAACACAATTAAAGCAGGCATGGTTACATGGAACTCGATTCCAAGTCAGAATCGCTAAAACAAGTGAAGCAACATCTAATGACCCTATATGAATATGTAAGTAAGATTTTACTTTTACAAATTCAGTGCATATGAATTTAGTGTAATATATGTATATATAAGTGTATATGAAGAGGGGTATGTAAAGAAGAGTATGAAAAAATATTGTTAGTTTTACTTTTCTTATTTTTATTTAATGTGGTTGTTTTGTCTCATCTGCATCACATAATAACAGTCATACATCTCCTCTCACCAGGATGTCAGGCCCCCGCTCCGCCATCTGCGCTAGGATTTTCCACGGCCACCGTCGCTGTATCCAGGCCATTGCTCCGCCCCAAGACGATGTGTGAACACAAATAATCCAGAGTAATATCAGAATGTTAAGCCCTGTAAAGTAGCCATGGAGATAGGTCCGGCTCTGCTAGGTCCGGCTCTGCTAGACTAACATACAAGTAAAACCCACGACTACTACCCATGAAAACTACTTCAGATTAGAAAAGGATTTTGAATTTTGGAAAACTAAATACATGGTGAGAGGATGTAAAGTCAAATGTTTCCATAATGGCAACCCTTTATTTCCAATTTCAGTAATTCAGAAGTACGACCCAATTGAATGTGTGCCTGTTTTTCTTCCTTTGTTCTGCATAAATAACCAGTCATATGTGTGTCGGTCGTGGTGCGTTTGTTATACGGTACTCTGATATAATTTCATTATTTTCTCCTACAGTCTTATCAGAGTGGTTTTTGAATATTTTTTTTTTTTTTTATGTGTGTATATGTGTCCGTGTACAGTACATATGCATATATGTTAAAAAAGGGTAAATTGTATCTGTGACTGGAAGTATTGTATTGCATATTTCCAATAAAAATATTTTGAAATAAAAAAGAAAAGGAATTTGGTTTGGGTTAAAATCGGTACACACCTGACAGAACACAATGTAGTTCTGTTAGTTTCGTGTAGTAAAAAAAATAAAAAAACTTTGCTTGACCCATCCAACCTTCCTACTGCGCTGAGTCCAGCACTTTTATACTTCCTGCTTTGCTCCTGTCATCATTAGAGGGACAAAAAAAACTAAATATGGGTCAAAACCATTGCTTTGTGAGTAGACCATCTCTGTTTGCTTAGCGTTAGCCTACTACTCTTCAGTAGTTAAAGAGGTACTCAGATTCTTTAGTGAGTCTTTTAAAACAGTATATAAAGTAAAATTCTGTAGAAAATGGCTCCTGTGACATATCTGTTATAATATATGAAAGTATTCCAATATACATTTACAAATTCAATTTGTTATTATTGTCAATGTGTAGGCAGCATTTAACTGCTATTGCCGGTTGAGGTGAAGCTAGTTTTAAATACTTTATATACTGTTTAGTTCAGTTGTTCAGTATTTCAGTCTGGCCAATACCAAGCTATGGGTCGAGTCCCTCCACGGGGTCGCAATCTAAATCTGAGGGGTTGTGAGATGATAATGGGAGAGTTAGAAGAAATTTTTTTTTTCAATGTTACCTTTTCTCTAATCTTTGCTTTTTTTGAAAATATTGGTGAGTTTGACCTCTTTTATTGTGAAAGGGTTTGTCCTTATGAATGAAGACAGCGCTGTGTAGAGTGTTTGCGTGAGTGTGTGATTCCCTCTTGGCCAGGTCACAGCAGGACTGAGGTCTGGTCTGGTGTATTGTGTCCCGCCTGGTGTGTGTGTGTGCGTGTGTGTGTGTGTGTGTGTGTGGTGAGTGTTTTATGATGTGAATGTGTGTGGGAAGGCATTGGCAGCCTCACTCCCACACACTTCCCTCTAACACCCGCTACCCCTCATCACACACACACACACACACACACACACACAAACACACACACATACAATGCTTATAAAGATTATATAATATAATTTTCACTCCTTTTTTCTTGCATTTATTGTAAATTTTCAGTTTTGTATTTTCTCATTTGAAATGCACGTTCAGAACCGACCGATTGCTCGCTTCCCAGTAATATTTTTTTATTGTCTCTGACGCGTGCAGGATCGTTTGAAAGACACACACATGCATTCAGAGGTTCCTCAGGGCTCCGCGACTTATAGTTAGATGTCTAACCTCTTCCGGCATCATTTTCAGTTTTAATTTAAGTATCCTAGATGGCATTGAAATTTGACACTGGCAGAAAATGGAAATGGTGAAATGAATACGTTACAGTGAAGACACTGAGTTGGATATTTGCAGAAGGGCTCTGTGGCATTAGTATTGTCCTTCCTAAAAGGGAAAACTATGATGTACAACAGTATTAAAAATAAACTGGCAACAATGAGTAAAAAAAGAAAATTGCAAGTGAAAAGACAATTACAAGTATAAAAGAAAGTATTACACGTAAGAAAATCAGAACTTCTTTATTTACTGCTGTTTTAGTTGAGGCGTCATTCCTGCTTTGCGTGTGTCTTCATGTGTCATGTATTGTTTTACCATGCCGTGTGTGTGTGTGTGTGTGTTGTTGCTCCTCTGGGATTAAAGACAGAAGAATAGCAGTAGGTCTGCAGTGGTGTGAAACTGAGAAAGTGTTGGCTCCCTGCGTCTTCTTCCTGTCCCTGTGTCCCCCACACATCCACCCCCGCATCCTCTCAAAAGGACTGATGAGAGTTTGAAATGTCTGTCTGCCACTCAGTCGGTCGGCCTGTCTCAGTCGGTCGGCCTGTCTCTCTGCCACTCAGTCGGTCGGCCTGTCTCAGTCGGTCGGCCTGTCTCTCTGCCACTCAGTCGGCCTGTCTCTCTGCCACTCAGTCGGTCGGCCTGTCTCAGTCGGTCGGCCTGTCTCTCTGCCACTCAGTCGGTCGGCCTGTCTGTCTGCCACTCAGTCGGTCGGCCTGTCTCTCTGCCACTCAGTCGGTCGGCCTGTCTCAGTCGGTCGGCCTGTCTGTCTGCCACTCAGTCGGTCGGCCTGTCTCTCTGCCACTCAGTCGGAGTCGGTCGGCCTGTCTGTCTGCCACTCAGTCGGTCGGCCTGTCTGTCTGCCACTCAGTCGGTCGGCCTGTCTGTCTGCCACTCAGTCGGTCGGCCTGTCTGTCTGCCACTCAGTCGGTCGGCCTGTCTCTCTGCCACTCAGTCGGTCGGCCTGTCTGTCTGCCACTCAGTCGGTCGGCCTGTCTGTCTGCCACTCAGTCGGTCGGCCTGTCTCTCTGCCACTCAGTCGGTCGGCCTGTCTGTCTGCCACTCAGTCGGTCGGCCTGTCTCAGTCGGTCGGCCTGTCTCTCTGCCACTCAGTCGGTCGGCCTGTCTGTCTGCCACTCAGTCGGTTGGCCTGTCTGTCTGCCACTCAGTCGGTCGGCCTGTCTGTCTGCCACTCAGTCGGTCGGCCTGTCTGTCTGCCACTCAGTCGGTCGGCCTGTCTCTCTGCCACTCAGTCGGAGTCGGTCGGCCTGTCTGTCTGCCACTCAGTCGGTCGGCCTGTCTCAGTCGGTCGGCCTGTCTGTCTGCCACTCAGTCGGTCGGCCTGTCTCTCTGCCACTCAGTCGGTCGGCCTGTCTCAGTCGGTCGGCCTGTCTGTCTGCCACTCAGTCGGTCGGCCTGTCTGTCTGCCACTCAGTCGGTCGGCCTGTCTCTCTGCCACTCAGTCGGAGTCGGTCGGCCTGTCTGTCTGCCACTCAGTCGGTCGGCCTGTCTGTCTGCCACTCAGTCGGTCGGCCTGTCTGTCTGCCACTCAGTCGGTCGGCCTGTCTCTCTGCCACTCAGTCGGTCGGCCTGTCTGTCAGCCACTCAGTCGGTCGGCCTGTCTGTCTGCCACTCAGTCGGTCGGCCTGTCTCTCTGCCACTCAGTCGGTCGGCCTGTCTGTCTGCCACTCAGTCGGTCGGCCTGTCTGTCTGCCACTCAGTCGGTCGGCCTGTCTGTCTGCCACTCTGTCTGTCTGCCACTCAGTCGGTCGGCCTGTCTGTCTGCCACTCAGTCGGTCGGCCTGTCTGCCTGCCACTCAGTCGGTCGGCCTGTCTGTCTGCCACTCAGTCGGTCGGCCTGTCTGTCTGCCACTCAGTCGGTCGGCCTGTCTGTCTGCCACTCAGTCGGTCGGCCTGTCTCTCTGCCACTCAGTCGGTCGGCCTGTCTGTCTGCCACTCAGTCGGTCGGCCTGTCTCTCTGCCACTCAGTCGGTCGGCCTGTCTGTCTGCCACTCAGTCGGTCGGCCTGTCTCTCTGCCACTCAGTCGGTCGGCCTGTCTGTCTGCCACTCAGTCGGTCGGCCTGTCTGTCTGCCACTCAGTCGGTCGGCCTGTCTCTCTGCCACTCAGTCGGTCGGCCTGTCTGTCTGCCACTCAGTCGGTCGGCCTGTCTCTCTGCCACTCAGTCGGTCGGCCTGTCTGTCTGCCACTCAGTCGGTTGGCCTGTCTGTCTGCCACTCTGTCTGTCTGCCACTCAGTCGGTCGGCCTGTCTGTCTGCCACTCAGTCGGTCGGCCTGTCTGCCTGCCACTCAGTCGGTCGGCCTGTCTGTCTGCCACTCAGTCGGTCGGCCTGTCTCTGTTTGTTTTTCAAACCTAGGATCATCATTTTGGGAAATACTCAGATGTACTTAGATGAGAATATTGATCACTCTCTGTTACTGTGAGGTTGCAAGGCAACCAGTGGACACGTCAGTAGTGAACTTTTAATCTCAAAGCCCAAGTTCTATTCAACCGTAGTTTTTTCTTTATTGCATACACTTCTGCTACGGTTAAATGAATCATACAATGCAACAGGTTGGCATCCAGCAGGTCCATAGAGTAAATGAAATGAGTTTCTGTCACTTTACATCAACAAAGTCATGATGTAACGGGCTTTGTCCTTCTTTCAGCATGCCTGCCCTCATTATTCTGTGTGTGTGTGTGTGTGCAAAGTGGGATATAGGTCAGACCAGGGTGTGTGCATGGCTTTGTGTCTGTGTGCGTGATGTTGAGTGTTGAAAAGACCCTCTAATCTTCATCAGTGTAACAAGTGAAAACACACACATACACACAATCTTTCCACCTTCCTGCTGCTCTCAGCATCTCCCCACTGGCAGCAGCACAATTCCCAGAAACTGCCCTCCATCTAGAACACACACACAAACACACACACACACACACACACACTATAGATTGCTATCTGTTGTGTGTATAAGTGAGCACAGCACGTTTTACACGTGTGTCAACTTGTTTACATTGTGTATGGACTTAAGTGCAGCTGGACAATGGGACGCAGTGGACATTGTTGATGCGCTACCCCCCCCCCCCCCACCACACACACAGGGATGTGTTTTTGTTTTTCTGTGAACCTGTGTGCCTTTTGTTTGTCTGTTTTCCTCTGCACACAGAACGCGCCGTCAGCTGTTTTCTGACTGCTTGTCTGTCTCGCTGCGCTGCTGATAATCAGCTGACCTTACATACAGTATGTGTGTGTGTGTGTGTGAGGGATAAGCAAACGACCGGGTCCAGTGCATGATCATGTCCACATTAATGAATATATGTTTTTCTCTCTGTTACATCCTTCTGTCCACACTGTTCTCCAGCCTCTGAACCTTTCTGAAAACCAATCCGTTGACTGGACATATCTTCACCACTACACATCTCTCGTTATGGACCTGTTCACTTGCCAGAAAAAGTCAAAAAGCCAGGTCTAACTAACACGTCCAAACCTCAATCTTTCATATACTGGGCATGAGAACGAGATGCCGTGACCCAATTAAGGCGGCGAAACATTAGCGGTGTTGCCAAAGATCTCCATTTGCGGCCGATGAGACACAACGCCGCAGATATCAACACCAAAACGGGTCAGAAGTGTTTTCAAATGTCTCCGATACAGGGGCTGGGAAACGCCAGAGCAGTGTGAATGAGAGGTGTAAACGAGCAAAAGATATTCTTTCTTAAACCAAAACGTAGCAATGTAAATGTAACCTGAGTGGGCTCAGTAGATGCTGGATCTATTTAAATGGCACTTCATATTAAAAAGGTTGACGACCCCTGCTTTAGAGAATCTTCATCATATTCTCCCTATTGAAGGCACCCTAGGTACCCTTGTTTTAAAGGGGACTTTTGGGGGCTTTTTTTTGGAACATGGGGGTACCAAGGGGATGCATTTGTGTTAAAAATGTAACTATTAAGACTGAATATCTCTGAACTTTTACTGGCTTATAATAGCCATCTTTGTCTGAAGCGCCCACAAAATTCACAGCTATCCAAGAACTTGGCTAGACTTCCTCCCTTCACTCTCAGGACTGTTTCACTCCCTTTCACTATTTCAGGTGGAGTTTTAATTATTTTGTTGTGACGAAAAGGGAGCTGAGCCAGAAGGCAAAGCTCTTGATCTACCGAATTCCTACCCTCACCGATGGTCATGAAGGCTGGGTCATGACCGAAAGAAGGAGATCCAGGGTACAAGCGGCCGAAATGGGTTTCCTCAGGAGGGTGGCTGGCGTCTCCCTTAGAGATAGGGTGAGAAGCTCAGTCATCCGAGAGGAGCTCGGAGTAGAGCCGCTGCTCCTTCGCGTCGAAAGGAGCCAGTTGAGGTGGTTCGGGCATCTGGTAAGGATGCCTCCTGGAGACCTCCCTAGGGAGGTGTTCCAGGCACGTCCAGCTGGGAGGAGGTCTTGGGGAAGACTCAGAACTAGGTGGAGAGATTATATCTCCAACCTGGCCTGGGAACGCCTCGGGACCCCCCAGTTGGAGCTGGTTGATGTGGCTCGGGAAAGGGAAGTTTGGGGTCCCCTACTGGAGCTGCTGCCCCCCGCGACCCGATACTGGATAAGCGCATGAAGATGGAAGGATGGTTTTAATTACCTTTGAGATGTGCAGCTGTTTGAGGTATGGTACCCATGGAGAAAGGAGGGGGGTTTCAATGAATAAAGTGAAGACTACAGAGTTCATCGGCTCCTTGCGCAAAATCTTTGTTAAATTGACTCCAGTGATCCTTTGTCGTCTTTTGGTAAAGTTTTTTTTCTAACAGCTTGGTCCTTCGATCTGGATCTCAACATCCCTTCCTTATCCACGGTTTGGAACGGGGGGAGTCGAGGACTGTCGTTGCAAAGACCTCCAACTGAATTGTTGACAACAAAGAGCGGGATTCTGCAGGTGTGGAGGAAGGGTGACGGGATCCTATAGTGGAGATCACTGGAAGTGACTCCAGTGTCATCTTTTGGTTTGTCATCATTTTTCTAACAATTTGTCATGTCTCCATCGGATCATATTTAAGTAGGTTATCCATTGGTCCAACATTTCAGACTGGTGAAGACTTCTACTTGTATGCTGCCTGAGAGGTAAAGCCCAGGGCAAAAAGGCTGTAAGCCCATGCTGCTGCTTGTGTAGCCGGGGCTAATTACAGAAAGAAAACATTGTTATTAATTATTCATTTTTTAACAAGTGACGTTAAATTGCTCCAGAATTGCTTCTAACAGCAGTTCAGGAAATGTAATAATTTGTACACCTTTTTTATTTTATAAAAATCTCTCATCAGTTCCGCCACCAGTGCATGTCACACGTCTAATTATGTTACGTAGTATTTGGACACGGCTCTGCATGTGAGCAGTGTTACTTGACTGTTTTACACACAGACACACATCCAGTAAACATACAGTACATGACCACAAACACACACACTTTTTATAACCCCTCCACACACTTACACATCCCCCCACACAGAGGAACCCATCGTATACTTGTACAGATCACCTAGCTGTGCATGGTCTTACATTCACACACAGAGACTTGAGCATGTACATAAACTACACACACACACACACATCTCTCTCTCTCTCTCTCTCTCTCTCCTTCTCTGCAGTTAGTGATCCCATCCCTCCGTCTTTAACATTTTCTGAATAGTTGAAGTGACCACAGAATACTTTCCCAACTTCTGTGGCCGACTAAACTGGAAGCTCTGAGTTTGTTCACTGTCACTCTCCCACTCTCTCCCTTTCATTCCTTTCTCGTTCTCTCCATCCGTCACTTCCATACTATATACATACAGTATATATATATATACTTTCTTGCTTTCCTATTTTTCTGTTTTTTCTTCAACATTCTCATCTTCTTATTCTCCCTTCAGTGTGTGTCTCTTTTTAGGAATCTGTAGTTTATATGTACAGTACAACTTTGTGTTTCTATTCAGTTTGTGTCAAAATGTTGTTGTAGACAGCCTACTTTGTCATTTTTCCTGTCTTCATCTTCAGAATGGAGACACCACTGTACAATTTCTTTCACCCTTTTTTTTTCTTGTGCAATTTTTTGCACCTTGGGTAATTCCCTTTTAATTTTTTTCACCACATTTGCATTAGTGCAATACTAATTAATTAATTAATTAATAATACTATGTCAGGGTCTGTGCATCTCCTCTCCACCAAGTGGACAATGTCTATTTTACTTTTCCTGTCCTAAAGTACATAGTTGTCTGTCATGTACTGCCATGTATTATATTGTACTGTCTACTGTTACAAATGGATTCATTGATATGTGTGTGTATGCTCCTGTTTTAGCATTTTTTTTCCCAAGAGAAATTTTCTTCGGGACAATAAAATGTATATTATCTTATCTGATTCTAGTGAATTCCTCATTCTTGTAAACGACTCTTTGTCTTGTGGTGGCCCCTCTGCTCGGTTGGCCCTACTGGTCTGGTTTTTAAACACATTCTCACTCCCATTGTGTCAAAATGGGACGCTTGGTCAGGTGCCTTTAGTGTTTGGTATTGACACAAAAGGGTTAGGGTCCTTTAGCGTCATATTTAGATACGCTTGGTCGGGACTCTTGGGTCAGAATGTATGTTTAACTGACATACGGGACAGTTAGTTTTAGGAAAAGATGGTGGGTGGGGTTTACAAAATGTATGTTTTAGTGACACTTGGGACGAGAATGGGACATGAACCCCATTTGACCCGTCCACCCACTCAACCGGCCTCCCTATGTGGCATTTTGTCTTTCATACTACTCGCAGCCGTTGTCTCTCTTACATAATACTACGTCATCTTAAAGCGCCGCGGTCCGTTCCATTAAGAGTGATTTAGTGTCGGTATGTGACACCGAGACACACTGACCAAGCGTCAGTATTTTACGAGTTGGGATTCCCGTTTTGTCCC
>CM057243.1:31729646-31786251 GCA_029931835.1 Etheostoma nigrum | reverse complement strand
AATATCTGTAAATTAACAGTTGTTTGACTGTATATTTTAACAGAAATTGTCCGTAGTACGTGATTCACGGGTATATTTCTGTTAATTTACACTTCGAATTGCATTATGGGAACTTCATCTCTGCCAAATCATTCTGGCGGCCATTTTCCATCCACGTACGAAGCGGGAGAAATCTGACCTGCCTTTCAACGGTAAGTCATTTTATGGAAAATATTAACAAGGTGACTGTTTTCTTAGCAGTATTAGTTTTGAAATGCTATATTGTCTGTTGGTAGCATTCAATTGTTAATTTTTTGATGGTTAATGCTAATAACGTTAGCTAATATTACCGTTAGCTAGCTTACTGAGCTGGTGGTCAACGGCGTTACAGTGTGTGCTGTTAATCAGCTTTTTGGGATTTGGAGATTAAAAAACTGAGTTTTTACAAACTGAGGAGCTTTGTATGGGGTATTTTGTGTAGCATTAGGTCAAATAAGCATCCATTATGTCCCGCTTCAACATTATTTGGGGGTCCTTATCTAGGAATATTTTACAGTAAATTGTCCGTATTTTTAATGCGAGCGGACTTTCGCGGCACATTAACGCCCCCCCCCCCGTGTGTCTGCCAACCACTGTCTGAACAGGCAAAGGTTTAAGGTTGATCTCCTCCAGTTACGTTTGTAAAAGGTAATTATTTCATAGAAATTTAGAAGAATATGATAATGTTGATTTTGTCGGTATTGTGAGTGCGTTTCGTGTGGTTGTGGTCAGAAGGGTCCGTTAACTTGGCGTTAACGTTGATATCGCGACATTAGCGGCTCATCCGACGGTCATCTCGTTAACGTCGTTGTTCCGATGGGCCCGTCTCTGTTTGGCAGTGACGTTAACGCGATGAGGAGGCGAGGCAGAGCAAGGCTTTAACGTACAGTACACGGTTCACATTATCATATAATAACTGATGCTAAAGGTAATCTTTTGTCTCCTGAGCCCCCGATGTTGTCATTGATAGTATTATAAAATGTTTAACTTTTTTGAGTGAAATCCGAAGTTGGCTGCCACCTGTAAGTTGGCTGTTGTCGAGTGAAATCAGAACAAATATATAGCACCTATACTGAGAGTATTTTTTATATTATCAAGCAAATTCTCTTGTCACTGCCCCATTTCCGGCTTAACATTGTTGCCTCTGAAATAAAAGCTGAGACTCAACGTAAGATAGCCGGTGCCATTCAGTGACCACGTCTCGTGCTTTTATTTTGAAGGTTTTCCGTTATAACTGTTCGCCAGTGCTAAAGTTTTGACAGTCAACTAGATTGAGGATAAATATATTTAGCAACGTTTTGAGAGTGAGTAAAAAAATAATATTTTTGGGGATATGTTGTTGACTGACGAGGCTACATGCTTACATGCATATTTGCTGTTGGCTAGTTATTTCTTCGGGAGTGACTTCTGTGACGTTACAGAAGCTAACGTTAGCTAGCCACAGTCCCAGCGGTCTACTCCAGAGATCATTACTCGTCCCGTTACGTTTCTGGCAGGCACAACTCGGTAATAATATTAGTGTGTAATAATGGTCTTAAATCATTAAGTATGTTGTCCACATATGAAGAAAATATGTTGCTAAATCCGAGAGCTAGTACATTAACACACTTTCACTTCTATTCACTATGCATACACATTTGAGCTGATAAAGTGGGAGCTGGTAAATTTGCTCTAACTGAAATTTTTACTCACAGAAAATATACACTCATTTTCTTAAAAATAATTAAAAAATGTGTACATTGATGTTTACATAACTACAATGACAGCTACAAACTTTTTTTGTTTTATATGTTTTCGCATTTTGCAACATTTCCCTTCATATCCACAGCCCTTAGTGGTTAGGTTTGTGTGTTTTTTTGACTTACACTTCAAAAAAAGAACAATTTTCTAACAACATTAGAACAATGAGACTACAATGGCTTGGAACTAAAATGACTGTTGTACTTGTTGTTTTCAGGTTTCTACCAGTGCAAGCAGCAGGTGGACATCTCAGAAGACGCCATAGAAAGCCATGCAGTCTTGCTAGCCTTTACGCTGCCTTACTACTGGTACATTAATTGGATACCATGCTATTTTTTTGCTTGCTCTCACGATGATATTTAATTGTGGTATCTGTGAGTTTAGAAATACCTCAGTTTCTGACTATGTAAAACATTGTAGAACATTGCAGAGGAGCAAAAGGTGCTTTTAATAAATGAAGAAGTAAGTTCCGCTGCAAAACATCAATTCCTTAATTTAGTAAATTATGATTTAGCCCAACAAATATGTCCCCTCACTAACTTCCCCTCTGCCTACTCTGTCTTCACCTCTCTCACAGGATGCCTTAGCAGAGCTCCCAAGCACCCCGTGTATCATAGTTATGGGTAAGGACATGCATGTCTACTCTAAAAATATTGGGAGGTGTTGTGTATTTGTTTAATTGAAAGATGTACGTCGTTATTTATGGTTTGCAGATGAAGGAAGATATAAGATGTCAGTGGATGAAGTCACAGTTAACATCATTGACTGTCCACTAGTTGCTGTGAGCTATATGTTCAGCCTGTATTATGTGCTGAATATAAAGTATCCAACGGGAGCAGCCCTGACTCTGGAGTTCATCCAGAGGTAAGTTTTGACCATATTTTTGTCCGTTTTATAGTATTATTTATTTTTGCAATTTCAATTGAGACATGTTTGTATGTCACAGGTGCCTGCTAGGGATAAACCCAGAACGGGGCATGAAAGCAGAAAAGCGGGGGAAACAGTACAATATCCCTCCAAAACTACTTCGATTCCTGTCGGACCTTAATGACTTCAAGAATCCGTGGAACATTTAAAGGTAATTGCACACACCTTTGTTCAGGGTAGCCGCGGGGTCTTAAAAGTATTGAAAAAGTCTTACATTTGATTATCTCAAATTAAGGCCTTGAACAAAGTCTTGGATCTAGCCAAACACCGAGCGTTAACATCTGCAAAGATTGGATCTGTGAGCGCATTAATCTGCTCGGTGTGCGTCTTATAACAAACAGAGTGAGCAGCTGCCGGACTCTAACATCTGTTGATCTGAGCAGGACTTCCCTGAGCAGACTGTTTAGAGACGATGTGACCGGCAGGTAACGTTAAAGGTAATCTGCTGCTGTAGCAGAGCTGCAAGTAACCGCTGAACTGAGCTGTGTTTCAGGGTTAAACACTGCTGCACGACTGATGTTGGTGATCTACACATGGAAGAGGAATCTTTGCAACACTTATTCTGACTTAAATAAAACTCGGCACAACTGTTCTGCATGGGCCATTGAGGCTCTGTGCCAAATTTGGCGTCAATTGGTTATTTTTAATTTTTATAATTCGCAAAATTGCTATATGACAAATGTACTTTTTACCTCCTCGAGCGCAAGTCCCATCTGTTTAAACTTTGGGGGACAAGCGCCCAGATAGCTCAGTTGGTAGAGCGGGCGACCATATAAAGAGGTTTACTCTGACGCAGTGGACGTGGGTTTGACTCGAACCTGCGGCCTTTTGCTGCATGTCATTCCCCCCTCTCTCCCCTTTCATGTCGTCTGCTGTCCTGTCAAAATTCAGGCTGAAAATGCCCAAAAAAATCTTGGTGGACCCTCATGACAAAAACTTATTAAAAGAACTTTGATAGAATGACTAATTATAATGCATATTTTCAACTATTTTTGTTTTCCAGCAGAAGAAGCATCTCAAACAGAGAGAAAGGAGAGCGATGTGTGTCTGCGTACAGCTGTCTTTACGGAGGACAACCATGGTATTATTAACTTTTTTTAAATAAGGACCATTTTGCAAAAGTGTGGACATTTCAGCCGACTACACTTTATTTTCACTGTCCTTTAGAGGCTTTTTACATGCTTCTTTCAAGTTTTCAGAGAGATCCTCAGAAACGTGCAAACATCTGTTACTGTGCATCTACGCCTTTGTACTCTGAATACAGACTTCTGCTCTCTGTTGCCCTCTACTGACATGGATTTATTTGCACTGGAACAACGAAAACTAGAGGAAGACATGTCACATGGTTTTAGAAGGTGAAATGAAATGCATATTCATTGTCTGGTTTGTGTGTCAAATTCTTATTTAATTGTCTAATGTTAAATCAATTGTTATGTTGTAGAAAAGATGTTCATACCCTGTCTGAGATGTACTTAAAAATGTAAAGCGCTACATTTTTAAATTCAAAATGGACTTTCTCTCAATGTATAGCCTTTTTAGTGAAAAATGACATGTTACAGCCAACGCGTTCTCACTCCGATGGCGTAAAATACGGAAGTTTGGACAGTGGCTTTCCGTGTCTGATGCAACAAAAAAGACGTCCTTCGGCGTGTGTAGAACGTACCGGGGAGAGCAGCATCTAGCAAGTATGTAAGGGGGAATTTCTCGTAGGGAGGTTGGTCGGGGGGGTGGATGGGTCAAACACAGGATCTTCACTCAGGAGACCGGGGTTCAAGTCCCGTGTGTGTCCTTAACCGTCCCGTTATTGCCCGGTGTCACGAAACCATAAGCCCCCTCACAAGCTTTTCCTTAACCCAATAACCGATAGTCCCGACTAAGTGTGTGTTACAGTATATGACGCTAAAGGAGACTTTTAGTGTCAGTAACAGCTGACCAAACGTCCATATCTTACAAGACGGGAGTGAGAACGTGTTGGATGTTTTATTACTCTGCGTTCTGCTTTAATTCAGTCCTGTGTTCATCACACACAATTTGTGTATAGTGTGACAAATTGTGTTAATGTTGTTTAAAGTTATTTTTTTCTTTTTATTTCTCTTTGGGTAATGTTTTTGTATTTTTAAAGAATTTTGAAAGATGAGTTAAATACAAATCTTTTTTCATCACAGATTTGTTTAAGATGTTTTACCAGAATGTATTACCAAAATAAAGTACACCATCAAGTAACAGAAAAGTTATATTTGTATTTCTGTAAGTAATAACAAAAATGGTCTTATTTACTGTAGTTAAACCTTTTAATTACAGGACAAAGTCCAGGTAATGAGCTGCCAGTACATTTGCTGTTATTTTACGGATTTATGTAAGATTCACAGAAAATGTTCTGTTTTTTTACTGTAGGAACACCATTAAATAACAGAAAATGTTCTGTTTTTTTACTGTAGGAACACCATTAAATAACAGAAAATGTTCTGTTTTTTTACTGTAGGAACACCATTAAATAACAGAAAATGTTCTGTTTTTTTACTGTAGGAACACCATTAAATAACAGAAAATGTTCTGTTTTTTTACTGTAGGAACACCATTAAATAACAGAAAATTTTCCGTTTTTTTACTGTAGGAACACCATTAAATAACAGAAAATGTTCCGTTTTTTAATTACGGTAGAAAGTCCGGGTAATGAGCTGCCAGTACTTTTTCTGTTATTTTACGGAATTTTTTCTTACAGTGCAGTCTAAGAGCCGGGCTGTGACAAAATTATATTAAATTAAATTTATTTATAGTAGCAAATCATAACAAGAGTTATCTTAAGACACTTTACAGATAGAGTAGATCTAGGCCACACTCTATAATTTACAAGGACCCAACAGTTCTAGTAATTCCCTCAAGTGTGACAGTGTCTAGGAAAAATGTCCTTTTAGGGAGAAACTTGGGACAGACCCAGGCTCTTGGTAGGCGGTGTCTGACGGGGCGGTGGGGGGTGTGATGAACCGTGGCAATAATAGTCACAATAAAGATAACAGAACTATGACTAGAAATAGTAGTTGTAGAAGTTTGAGCGTAGCATGGCATAGCAGGACATAGCAGGACAAATATTCAGTCACAAAGGATACTTACACACAGAGACACCTTAAACATCATTGACGGACTGAGACGTAACAGTCCAATCAGATTGCTGATCCATGACATTAACACGTTGTTGACTGTTGACAGGCCTCATAGAAAATGTTACCTTTGCATTTTAAACTTTTGTGGGGAAGGCAAACATGGATACTTCCTTACCTTATATGAATGAGCTTCCTGTCAGACTGTAAGTGAAAAAAAGAAAGATTCATGCTGACTGTGAGGGATTAGCTGTCTGCAGAAAGCTTTGAGTCTCTACAAATTGATTTTTATAGAAATGAAGTTAAACCGCAGGCTGCCTGGAAGGGAGGAAATAAAAATAAAAACTTACTGTACGCTTTGGAAAATGGCAGGCAGTAATTCAAAGCACATATAATTTGTATTAAATTAGGTCAAGCATGCAAAGACACCTCAATAATCCTTTGAGGTCCTTTAAGGGGACCTACCACACTGTGGAAACTATGGGATACACTTCACTGGCTGACTTCATCCACCAAACATAACCGAACAATTAAATGAAAAACAAATAATGTCTGCCAAGAGAAGTGGGACTCACTGCATTCCTGCCATCACTGCTGGAGGCTCTGCTGAGTTACAGTTCTAAAACCACACTGCTGAGGAGTCAATAACGTCCTCTCGCTGCCTGCTGGCCAGAATACGATCCCACTTCACGTCTAAATCTTATCCAAGCGACTCAAAACAAACCCAGAACCCTGGACAGCTCAATAGACAAAGGACTTTCTTTTTGGGGGGGGGGGGGGGGGGGGAATCTCAGCCTTTATTTTAGACAGGACAGCTGTAGACATGAAAGGGGAGAGAGAGAGGGAATGACATGCAGCAAAGGGCCGCAGGTCGGAGTCCAACCCTGGCCCACTGCATCGAGGAGTACTCCTCTATATGGACGCCCGCTCTACAGCCGAGATATCTGGGCGCCCAGTCTTTCTGAAGCCGGTTCATAAAACCCTGGAACGTGCACAATTGTTTTGCTCGGGTAACATTTTCGACCCAACAACACATATTTTAAAAGTCGTTTAAAGACCCACTTACCCACTTGAGTTTCAAGCTGCTTTTTACTGCTTGACTAGTGGTGGAAGAAGTATTCAGATCCCTTACTCCAGTAAAAGGATTAATACCACACAGTAAAAATACACTGTTACAAGTAAAAGTCCTGCATTGAAAATGTTACTGGAGTAAAAGTATGTGTGTCATCAAGAAAATGTCTGTAACGTATTGAAAGTAAAAGAAAAATTCTTCCATTTTCTAAAATATAAAGGATCTAAACAGTTGTGTAATTAATGGTCTAATCATTTCAGCTGGACTAGTAGGCCCTTATATTGTTGGGTTATTTAATTTGTAATAAAACACCAGGTTTTATAAACTGCATGTGCTTTGTGTGCTAAAATCTTAAGGTGTAAATTAACTAGTAACTAGAACTATCAGATTAATACAGTGGAGTATAAAGTAGAATATTTCTCTCTGAAATGTAGAGGAGTAGAAGTAGAAAGTGGCATGAAGAGAAAAGACTCAGTACTTACTTTCCACCATAGCACTGACTTATCTTTTTGACTTTGGTCCCTTTATGTCTTGGTATTACATTTTGTGTTTTTTTTATGTACCTTTTATCTATTAAGGCAGACTTCAAACCATCTGCCTTGGTTGTAAAGCACTTTGTGATAATTATATATATATGCTGTATAAATAAAGTTGACATGACATAAAGATGACACTGTGTGAACCACAGTGAGGCCAGGGGTTCATGCAACGACTGTTTTGAGTGAAGTCAAGCAAAACATCTTAATGGCCATCTGATTGGTTGGCTGCAGTCTATGTCATAAATCCCGCCCATCCATGTTAGCAGATATTACTTATTAGTTATTTGAGAATATAGAAAAGGAGTGAAACGCCAGGATTGACAGCTGTGATTGACGCATGATTGGTCAGGGTGTATGGGCAGGCCATCGATACCGCCCAATCACTACTGCACACTCTGGTTCCCAAATTACAAGACTTATGTTGAATTATGTTGTCAGACACTTATAAAGAATAATTATCTGAGCCTGTCAGTGGCAAAAAGAGCACTTTTAGTGGACGAAATGATACACATTGGCCCAAAGGGTTAGATTGCAGCCCTGCGTGTGGCTGCCGGTTACAGCGTTCACGCTCAACACTGGACCAATATCAAATATTGAGATCAGTCACTTACACACAAACACATGGTAAGATAGGGTCCAGGCTGAAAAAACCCAAATTACCCTTTAAAGTAAATGGAATCAAATATGAAGTTGAAGTCGAAATGCTTTCAGTCAGATTTTGTTTCCTTTAACACCAGAGACACCAGACAGCTGTGTCAAAATCCTGCCAGCAATAGCACCTATAATTATAATTGCCCTCAGCCTGTTGGCTTCATCAGCCATGTTGTAATCACAGGCCGTCTGTCCTGATTTAAATAAGGATGTTTTTGTGCCTCAGAAATGACTAGAATGAACATCATCATTATCCCATTTCACCTTTCAATCACTTTCTCCCCCCTGAACCACACTGGAAACAGCTGCCACCTCTGGAAAGTGGTAATAAAGGACTGAGGTTTTAGTTTAGTGGCTTTTCTGAAGGAATGAGTTTGTGTTGTTTTAACAAATGGCTGGGCCAACAGTTGTGGATGGGACAGAGGGGTCGAGGACATACAGAGCTGATAAGCATACAGGAAACAAGTACACTTTGGTGTTTTAACAGGAAATACAAGGCTGGCGGTCGTCAATCAACTGTGATTTAACAAAAGCTATCACCAGTATCACACTTTAAAAAGCTGTACAAATAAACAAAAAATGCAAAGATGTAACACTTTGTGTCTTGTTTCATCACTGTCAACAATTTGTTGAAATGTTTTACAGCTGTGAGCCGCTCTTGCATTTGCATTGTGGGACAATAACTCCAAACTCAAACAAACAGAGTTTGCATATTGATCGATGAGTGTTCTTAATTTCTGGAAAGCTGGTTAGGATTAGAACAGAATAAAACTGGGGCACAGCTCAAGTTTTGTAGAAAGTAAATAGCTCAAATGAAGGACGTGTCATCCCACTTAACATCTAAATCACTTTCTTTTTCAAAACAACGGCAGCTGATGACACAGGCCTGGGAAATAGATAGTATTTAGGTTTTAAATGAGTGGTTTGTGATGTTTTCACACACAGTTCAGGGCTGCATCCAACTATAAAGTTGAATTTGGGTAAAGAGTGTCCCGGTTAATGATGGAAAAGCAAAATAATGAATGCATACTAAAAATCCTATAATAATCCTATTACTTTTTGGCTAAATGGTGATCTGTCCACTTGGACACTCAGTTGGATCAGGACTGTGGTAAAAAGTTTGATTCAGCACAAAGAGCCCAGTGACAAATTGATAACTACTAACTATATAAATACTGTATATGCCTACAAAATGGAAGGTGGGATTGTTTTTTTTGACTGCTGTTTCAGGTCTGTTTTAGGTCAGCTCAGAATCCGACGAACCCCAAAACACCTGCTTGGAACATTCCACAGGTAAACAGGGTAAGTAGTCGGGATTGGGAATATAAAGGAGCATCGTTCCCAAGCAAGAATGGGGCAAGGCAGTTTAACAGTTTAATATCAACGTTTCTCCACGTAAAATTGCCAGAAACTTAGGGATTTCATCATCTACAGTCCATCAAAAGGTGACATTATGTAATCTGACAGTGAATACACCCTCAACAGGGTATGGATCATTTCATTGGTCAACACTACAGCTGGCATTCTATTGGTTGGGGAATTCAGAGTTGTAATGCAAACAATCCGAGAGTGCAGGAAAAATACGAGAGCAGAAGATCTGCAAATGCGCAGAAGCAGAGTCTGAGGAGAAAGTTTGAGTACAAGCAGAGCAAATCCAAGGGGTAGAGAACCATCAGACCCCCATGCCAGAATCTAGACACCGGTGATGGCGAGGAAGGAGCCCGAAGACCAGACCAAAGGAGGCTCCGGACCGGTCAGCTGGAGTAGAGGACTGGAGGTGGAGGGTTGCACTCTGCCTGGAACGACAGCGGATAGCAAAAGATTTAAAGCAGGGTTGGGACTCTGGGATTGGACCTTGCCATTGTGTAACGATTCTGATTGGTTTAGCAGGAAGGTGAACGCCTCCAACAGCTGATTGGAGTTAGGTAGAGCGTTGATTAAGAGTGAGGTCTTCCTGAAAGGATTTACACTGAGATACATTTCAATCAGGAGAGACTAGTTGCAGATATGCAAAAGTTATACACAGCATGATAAAATATACATTTATTAGGATAACAGCTCAATTGATTCAGGAGAGCATTGATTAATAGTTTGATCTTCCTGAAAGAATTTACGCTGAGCTACATAACTCCATAGCGTAACCGCTCACGGTGTAAAGCACGTGTCCGCGCTATTCTCCGACATATACACTCTACAATGCTGCTGATTTTTGTAGACGTTTCGAAACGGACGTAAAAATATCACATGTTCTCTGTAGTTCCACTGTTTAGGCAACAGAAACAAACCAAAGGTGAGATTCTTTTCCCTCTTCTTTAAAACCAGCTGCAGCCCAGAGCTCCAGTTAACAAAATACACAGTGACTAAAAACACAGTGTTTAGCTGGATTTGAAATGAGTGCCTGCATGGGGTGGAGGAGGTGTTGTTTTAGTGCTGAGCAGACAAAAGGCGTCTTTTTTCTAACTGTTATAGATACTTGGCTTTGCTTTAATTAATGATAATGGTAAACCACAAACTACTAGAACAAACATTATAATTATGTCACTTCAGAGCTAAACCATTTTCTGCTCACTCAAAACAACGGCAGCCCAGAGCACTGGCTTACTAAGTGGATCGCGGTGGAGTGGATGGTACTTAAGTTTGAAATTAGTGGCTTTGCTCGAGGACTGAGGTTGTGTTTGTGTTTGAGCGCTCTGCAGGACTCCAGCTCCAGCGTCTGGAAACCTGTTGTCGCTCCACAGTTGGTGGTTTAATTGTTTTGATAATCAAAATTCAAAGTCCTTTTCAGGACTTCAGTTCATAGGTTCATAGTGAAACAATCTGCTGCAATAAAAATACCTACTATAAAATATTAACTGGAGAGTGTCCAGTGTGGGGACCTTTCACATCTCTGCTTTTGCTGATGAATTTACTCAACACATTCTCATTAATGTTAATGTTTTAATATCCTATGAAACTACTGTAGCTGGCTACAGAGCTCCGTGATGCCAAACGGTAGTTAGTGGTTGTTTTTAGCTGCCAATAGATGACCCTGCAGATGGGGACTCGAGTCGGAGACTCGGACTCGTAAGTCACACAAACAGCTGACTTCAGACTTGACTTGCGACTCATTCCACAAGACTTTGGACTTGACTTGGACTCAAGCTTCGAGACTTGTCAACAACCTGTTGTCTTGCAATTATTGCTTTTTAAATTTAAATTAATTTATGTATTTCTATTTTCTTTTATTGACACAAATGCGTTGAAAACGTATGACGAGTTGCATGTCCCCTGCCCTTTGCCATAATGTCCAACGTAAATGCATGTGCTATGCCTATGTGTGCGCACTCACATATAAAAAAATGCATTGACGACAGCGACACCAAGTCCTCCTGGAGTTGTGCCTTTTGTCATTAGTTTTGCTTTCAATAACAGATATATGCAAGGTTTGTACCTCCAAGATAAATGATGCCTGATCAACAACGTTCAACAACTTCATCAGGCATCTCAAAACGCACCCAAATAGGTTTGTCCCTTGCAATGTGAAAGAGACGTTACATTTAACATTTATCATCACCGGTAACAAGCTAACCATCGCAAAGTGTTGTGCTAATGCTGGGAACAGGCAACTCTTATCTGTATAGTTAGTAGTTGCTGAGGCTCAGACATCCATGGCGCAAAAGAGGCGTAATTGATCCCGTGGGTAATTTATAGGCTATTATTTCATTTAAAAGTGACCTTTTTCCTTCTGAAAAGTCTCCTTTTTCCAAACCAACATGGCTCAGTTCAAAAATGTGTTTCAAAACAAAACTCTTCATCTCTCATCATGATTGAACATCAGATGATTTACTACCACTATGCTCCATAGTGATGTGATGTTCAAACAGAGAGAGACTGAAGTCTCATCTGTCACTGGATTTAAAGAAATGCCTCTAACTGCAGTAAATGCAGAAAAAAGTGTCCAGGTCCTAAAATCTGTCATTAAAGGAATGGATAATAATAAGACGTGTCTTCGGATTAATCTCAAAATCCAACTGTACCCGGTCCACCAAGCACTGGGCTGTCTTAATTCTGCACATATCTCTGTTACCTCTGTTGAGTCGGATCTCCCTCATGCTGCACTCAGGTCCACTGAGTGTACTAGCACTTACAACAAAAACAAAGCAGTGAGTAACTGCTTATTGTGGGTAATTTGGACTGACACTGAGATGCATGTTATTCTCTTGATTTTCACTTCAACATTAGACATTTTTTGAGTGAAAGAGACGTTACATTTAGCAAATATCGTCACAGGTAACAAGCAACCACCGCAAAGTGTTGTATCTTTATAGTTGTATCCATATAATGTGACAGACTTAACTTAATATTTCACCAGGTCCCAGGGCTAGAGGGATGTGTTAAGTAGACCCCATAAAGTTATCCTACAATGGATTTTGATACTGTACTGTGTGGATGGTAGCTATAGGACATGCTTTGAATTCATAAGATTTAACAATACAGTGTGAGGGACAGATGGCAAGAGAGACTATGAGACTTGACTTGAACTTGACCCTCAAAGACTTGAGACTCGACTTAGACTTCCAAAAAATGACATATGAACATCTCTGTCTCTGGGTCTTGTTTGTTCTTCTCCCACCATCCTTCACAAGTGTCTCATCCTCCCTTCCCGACACACTATCTCACAGACTCCAATAATAACTCTGCCTTGAATGCTATACCTACTAATCTAAATTCTAAACACTGTGTTGCCCTCCACTCTTCTGACAGTGTTGTTCTCAGTGCGGTTAACTGGAGGATGATTTAGCTTAGCAGCTGCCAGCCTGTACTCTAAGGACACTCTCTAAAAGCAAAGGACAGATGTTGGAGAGGAAAAAAAGGGTAGCAAATAGGGTTTCAATTAAGTAGGCCGGGTACAATTTGTTGGGATGGCACGTAGGAATACACTGGTTATATGGAGTGGCTGAGTTAGAGCTAAGTATAAATGGCTAACCGGATGTAGAGTGTAGTATTATACCTGCCATGCAGCACACGGCAGGCATTCATCTCCTTCTTCTATCTCTGCTATCTATTTTGCGGGGGCACCGTGCATTTTTTCCACTACCTATATTTTAAAATGTTAATTTGTGTTGCCAGATCATTTTCTAGCTGTGCAGAAAAGTCTGGCAATGCAAGACTTGTTCAGAATTTACTACATACACGTCAGTGTGCAAAGAAACATCATAAATTAAGATGAAAAGGATGCATTCTCTGGAGAGCATGAATGTGATTTCATTGCATTCTGTCTTTAACATGACATATTGTGTGTCTTTCCCTCTTAAATACTGGTATTGGATTTATACAATATGATGCTTATGTTATGGCAAGGTTTTTGTTGTTGTGCTTCATTGATATTGTAAAACTAAACAAGTTTGTGTCATGGAGAACAAAGTACATGTACGGACGCGATAATTTAATAAATAAAAAGTAAAAATATAAACCACATTTTTCCTGAACGTGGCAGTAAGTGAAATGTATGCAAGGGTTCATCCCTGGGGAGCATGAATGTGCTCAATATAATTCATGACAATCTTCTTAAAAAATTTACATTTTGATATTTCTTGTCTCAGTGAAGATTCTGGCTTGATGGCAGAACTAGAGGAAAGATCAGAAAGTCATTAAAATATTTGGATTCATCTTTGGGGACTATGAGTAACAACAGCAAATGTCAATCAAAAACAGTATTTCTGAAAAGCCCCAAAGCCTAGAAAAGTTGACTTTTAAAAGATTTCGTGACAACTGCATGCTAATGTCTTTAACATGGAGTTTGTGTATGCAAAGTTTTGTTGTCTCATAAACACACAAGCTTTATTTTTGTGATCTCAACACAATGTGTTTATTGTCTAAAGATCATAAGAAAAGCTTTTTTTGGGGGTGATTATTAAATTGTGTTGCAACAAATGATTAATCCATGATTAATCTGTTAGTGGGCAACCAAGGAGAAGAAAGAAAAATGCTCGCAGACTAATTATTTTGTCAACTCAACATGACATCAGAGCAGACGCTCATAAACCTAATTTTGTGATGATAAAAAAACAAACCTTCAGAAATAATGGAACTTGTCTTCAGTGGTTTTTCTTTGCATGTGTGGGGCTGATGGATCTGGCATTAAGTTGTAGAGTGAGAACTCATTTTAAGTTGGATAAAGTATGCGGCACACAGTCCAGTCCCAGATTTGAACCCAGGTCAGATTTTCCTTTCTCTAAGCTCTGCGTGCATTTGTCTGATTGTGTTTCTTTTTTGTATTGGCTTGGTTTGGTATCAAGATTCAAATTCCATGCAGCTTACCATCCCATTCCTTATCACCCTTGACAACCATCGACCCCATCCCAATCCTTATCGTCCCCCCCCCCCAGTGTTTGAGTGTGTCTGAGGCTGATAGCATTGACTTCAGGAATCATTCCATCTCATTCAGCAGTTCCCACAGGCTCACCACAAAAGAAAAAAACACATTTTACACACACCACAAAAGAAAAAAATAGACTTCACTTGCACACCACATTAAAAAACAATTTTTTCTCCCACCCAACTCTTCTGGCTGTGCCAAACAATCCAAAGTCCCACTTGTTTCACCCCCCTCCCTCCTTTAGTTTTGTTCTTGTGTACATTGTAGTCTTGCTCTCTTGTTCAGAAATACATGTTTGATTGACAGAAGATATTCGGTTGCTGCCGGAAATGATCACGAGTCAGAAAAATGTCGGGAGTTTACAGAAAGTTGTTGTTAACATGGGTGAAAAGGAGAAAAATGGGAAAAATAAGATAAGTGGAAATGTACAGACTAAACAGGCCCCGGGTCTGTTAGTGGAACAAAGAACAAATACGTGAAATACTGCACAGACTCACTGCTTGTGTTTGTCCGTGTGAAAGCAGTACTGAAAACACTTGACCCGTGAGTTGAACGTTTCTTAACATGACAACTTTATATTAAGATGCTTATCAGGTGAAATGTACTGTATGTTTCAACATTTAAGGGCATTTTATCAAATTCTTTAGCACTGACTTCCGTGACAAAAGTCTCAAAAGTCAAGACTCAAGACTACCCCAAATAGTATACTGCAAAAAATACACAAAATTGCCACCAATTTCTAAAAACAATTATTTGAAAATAGTCATTTTTATAATAATTAATTCATGTTTATTGACTCTTTCCTGTCCCTCAATGCTCCAATCAGAACAGACCAAGATCTCAAGAAACCATGCACAACTTACCTTAAGTAATAAAGACCTAAATGTTACAAATGCTACAATTAGGATAAGGGACTAACTGCACCTCATCATGTGAACAGCAATTTTATTTCATTTGGTAAAAAAACGGATTTTAATGCCTTGGGTAACCCTTTGGTGTCCGTTCTCAACATGCAGGGTATGGTTAAGTGTAGGTAACCAAAGTAATTGGTCAGGTTTAGGAAAACATTGTTAAAATAAAATATGTATGATAAGTATGTTTATAAAGTAAGTTATGTAAGTGATATGAGTAAGTTAACTTGCATATGTAAGTGAAATATTGTTGACTGTTGGTTTTCCACAGGACTTGAACATTGCCTTCTGGGTGTTGTGCGTCGGTATCAGACATTAGGGCCACTGACCAAGCTGCGAGTTTGATGAATTAAGAGTGAGAACAGGTTGAGATTGTGGTAACACTTTACAATAAGATACACAAAAAGGGTAGTTACTGTTTCTGAGAGGATAACGAATGATTAGTTACCCTTTTTCAGAAAGGTAATGAATGATTAGTTACCCCTTTTCAAAAACCTTTTCAAAACCCTTCTGAAAAAGGGTAAGTAATTATTCATTACTCTTTCAAAAACAGTAAGTACCCTTTTTTTGTGTACCTTATTGTAAAGTGTTGATGAGATTGTATAGAAGAACTCAATGTCAGCTCCAGCACTATACCAGCACTAAGAAAGAAAGGTAAAACGGTCTTCTAAACACATATTAAACATATTCAATTATATAAACACTTTTTAAAAATTAATAGTTGGGTATAGTTTAAACAGAAAGACATGTGTCCTGAAAAATTAAATTATATAAACTAATATTTAGTTCAAACAGAAACACACGTGTCCTGACAAAAGAAACATCATCATTGATGTTCAAATGTGCAAAACAACCTTTGTTCATGCCTGACTCTAGCAGTCATGTGAATTATGACGCCTATCAGGAGCAAACACCTTAATATTGGGATGTTTGCACCACAAATCTTGGGTTGGGCTGGCTGGCTGGTTGGTTGGTTGGGTTGGGTTGGTAGGCTGACTGGTTGGTTGGTTGTTGGTTGGGTGGGTGGGTTGGTTGGGTTGGTAGGCTGGCTGGCTGGCTGGTTGGTTGGTTGTGGTTGGGTGGGTTGGGTTGGGTTGGTAGGCTGGCTGGCTGGCTGGCTGGCTGGCTGGCTGGCTGGTTGGTGGATGGATGGATGGATGGATGGATGAATATGAACTGATGTCTGATTGCTGTTCCTACCAACGGCCAACATAGGTTTTTATCTTAACCATGACTGCAATCTTCTTCTAGTAGTAGTATTTTCTGGATAAACCTAACCACACCTCAAGACAGACAGCAGATCAGAAAAGTAGGTATGTAAATAATTGTTGAAATGGTTTCATGTAACAATTTTCAAAGAAATGTTATGTGTTGTTCTGGAATGCCAACTCTCCCTACTTGCTGAATATTTTGTCTTTGTTTTAAAAATGTGTCTTAAAGGCACTTTTCCCAAACTCAAAGCAGCAGTTAATGAAGTAACAACTCCCACGCTCAAAAAGAAAATTGACTTAGATTCAAACTGGCAGCCTTAGAGTTTTCTTCATGTGCTTTACAGCTGCAGCTGCTCCAAGCACAACACACAACACAAAACACACAACTGATGTGGTTTTGTGGAAGTAGATTGATAAATGAACTTGCTGGGACATGCACCAATCAAATAAACTCATTCTTTGACATGAGAGTTGCCAGTTTGAATCCTGGGACACATTCAAACTTAAAAACCTGTTCTTCTCTCTGGGCTGCCACCAATGAGGTGCTCATGCCCAAAGGATGATCTGTAAATACATTTTCAGGATGCTTTACCCTTAGATGCAATACTGTTGTTGATTTGGGAAATAAAGTGTACACAATTGCCTCCATTGATGGATCCAAGTTAAGACAAAGCGGCTCTGCTGGCATGTCAGTGGCCCATACCAATCCGGAGGAATGGTTGTGAGGGAAGCCAAAAACACAAAAACAATGCTAAGGTTAGGTTTCAACTCGTCATTTTAACAAGTCTGTGTGAAAATAGTTGAATATGTGGTGGGTGTGCAGACTGAGCAGTCCGTGAGATGTGACTGTTGGTTGGACTGCCATCCTCTCTGAAGGTGCTGATACTTAGGAACGCTTCATAAATTAAGAATTCCAATATGTTATTTTCATGGTCAAGGAAAGTTAAATTAGAATTTGTGAATGTGAGCTACTCCTTTCAAGCCAGAGACCAGAGAAGTCTCAAACTTGTGACTTATGAAGTCCAGAGCTGCTCAATTATAAAATAAATAAATAAATAAACATTAATTGTAAGTCAGACACTTCTGTAATCTGTAAATATGTGGTGTTAAGGTCTTGGTGCACTCTTAAAGTGTCAGCATGCAAGGTGCCTGTCGGATCGTTGAACAGTGTCTGAAAACATTTCCTTTGACACTGCTGCATCATTTTAAAGAATTTTAAGAATTTGATTAGCAGGTATTGGGGTATTCAATGTGTCTGTCAAGCTGTCTTTGTTCGTTCTTTACACGCCTACTTTGGTCACTTTAACCCTAACGCCATGGGCTAAGCACAAAAATCTAGGCCCTGGGCTCCACCCCCCATCCAATTTCAATTTAATTCAATTTTATTCATAGTATCAAATTATATCAAGAGTTATCTCAAGACCCTTTACAGATTTACAGAGTAGGTCTAGACCACACTCTATAATTTACAAGGACCCAACAATTCTAATAATTCCCCCAGAGCAAGCATAGTGCGACAGTGGTGGGGAAAAACTTTCTTTTAGGGAGAAACCTGGGACAGACCCAGGCTCTTGGTAGGCGGTATCCGACGGAGCCGTTTGGGGGGGGGTGAACAGTGGCAATAACAGTCACAATAAAGATAATGGAAATGTGACTAGAAATAGTAGTTTGTTGTAGTTCATGGCATAGCAGGACGTAGCAGGGCACCGCAGAGCGTCTTTTTGGGCCCTCCTCACATGAGGGCCCTGAGTATTCAGTCCCATTTCCATCCCCAGTCTGACACCCCTGCCTAATGCCACAAATGTCTTTGAGCAGAAATGTGCTTGAGTGTGCATCATTATCCCCATTTGTATGATTCAGCGCATCTCCCTGCTCTTTATGACAGCAACTCTGACCTTTGAGGAAAAGGTTTAACCACTTCAGCCTTTAGACAGGGCCAAACCACACTGTGTACAAACTAGTTAGTTGGAGCCACTTTTGATCCAGTACAAATTAAATCCACCAGTTGACTTTCTGTATCCTAAGGTGCTCCTCTAAACAAAATAAGAGAACTTGCCCACAAATGTGAATGTCTCTGAATGGTTGTTTGTCTGTGGGCATACGCCGGTGTAGATAATGGACGAATGATCAAACCCTGTTCTCGTTTGCAGGTCAGCAAGGCTCTAATTCCACATATTCTTTGAATGGATTGCCAGGCTAACCACTAGGACGGATCACTGTGATAACTTTGGCCTGCAGTGGTCATGAAGGAAAGAAGAGTGTTAATTATTTCTTCACACAGTCAGATTTTCCCAGACAGCACAGCGATCTGAATCTTTAACCTTTAACCTGTTATTAGGCGAACTGGATTGACTAAACTGGCATGTGGCTGGTGCGGTGGCTAAAACAGGACTACCCTTCATAAAGCTGTTCTAAACAGCGTTGTAATTTAAAGCTGTTGTTGAAGTAACACTTCCTGTCTGTCCATCTCCAAATTCTAAACATATACTGTATGTGTAAATGTCTCAGAGTGCCAGCAGGCACTAGGACTGACACAAGTATGTGAATCCATAATATTTCATTTTATTTCCCAACTGTACTCTTTTACAGTATTTACTACACCCCATAGTTTGACTGCTTTATGTTTTTCCTGTTGCCACCATATTTTTGTCACCACATACACTTATAATCAGGATGAATTGTATGCTATGACATTGGCAGGGACACTTTTTGTTCCCATAGGGAATATTGGGAAATGGTTGTCAGGAAGCTAAAACAGTCCTACAACTTTGTCATACTTGTAGATGGAAACTATAGGCTATGTTTGTCTTCTGTCACTCCCTTTTACAGAATAATAGATATCTGCATATGAATACAGAATCTGTCGGCAACAGGACCAGATTTTGGTTTCAGAAGCGTTCTGGTTTTCTGTTTGTAGTCCGTATGTTGTTCATGTTGAACTCACACATGCACTGACAGTCCATTTATGGTCCAAGCAGTATTGACCAATCACGTTTGAGTGCCTTATGATAGCATGCGGGTAAACAGTCCATGTGGAGAGCAGTTGAATCTTTTGATGACACGTTGTATTATCTTTTTATTTTATTCTGCATTCGTGTGCAAATATCTGTTCAACTCCAACCCCATTCTCATTTCTCGAGCTGCTAATGGGACCTGGCACACGGGAGAGGAAGTCTTGGTCCGGATCCGTGTTATACAAATTCACCAGAGCCCCAGAACCACTAGGGCCATTGCCATAGATGTCAAAAGGTCAGACCGATGGCCGAAGACCAACGTCTTCATTGTTCAGCATGTTAGTGGTGCTTTACATTTTCAAGGGCACACACAGCAAATATGTGTGTGACGGATATGGATTGGAACGTGCTAGGGTCTAATAATGGTGTAAGGGCTTTCCATGCCTTATTGATGTTAAAATAAAACCAATATATCAATGCCTGGCTTAAAATAACATGTCTTTTTCATGGGTTTTGTCTGCTTCACTTGCGTTAGTTCTAGTTTGTCCTTGTTTTTACTGTAACCATGTGTGGTAGAAACCAATCAACGCCACTGCTTTTGATACAGAAGAAAAATATATATTTGATTTGATCTAAGATTGTATGACCTACTAATGTTGCTAGAAGGAGTAAGATGCCATGATTTTAGCAGTGTTTGTATGACGTGTCCTGGTTGGTTGATTTTTGACTCTTCACTTCTCTCTTGTCTTTCACTCTCAATACACACATTTTATTTGAAATTATGCAGCTTTGTTTCTTTTTAAATGTGAAAAGATGGAAACGACATGTGTAACCCTGTGAGCTCCAAAAAGGCCCAGGGCCAAAATGTAAACCCAGGACCTTTCAGTCTTTAAGGTCACACTACTAACCGCTGAGTCACTGATCTACCTGTCATACAAGATGGCTCATACAATCCTGGTCATGACATCACACGGCCCACAGGTCACTTTCCCATAAAGCATCTCTGCTCTATCTCCCGGTCACTTGCTGCTAGCTTCCTGTACGTATGCGCGAGCACGTCTAATCCTGAGAAACAGTCATGGGGGGGTTTCCTGATTTTCCTCATCATTGTACATAGTGTAGAGTATTAAATGGAAGCAGATTATGCTGCTTTGGAACAGAGAGAGGCCAGAGAAGATGAGTGGGGAGGAAGAGATTTAAGATCTAAAAAACAACAAAAAGTGATGAGAAAGATTTGCGTGAGAGTCTGTAGAAGAAAGACAGAAAATGACAGGGGGGAAGAGAAAAAAAGAGAAGACAACAGGACATGAGAGATGGGAGACGAAAACAAGTGTTCGGCTAGAGAACAGAGGCGTTGTGTTCGGTGGGAAAGGTCGTATATTGTCCTGCGGTGCTACAGTGCATTAATTACAGGATAAGAAATGATAAGCTCTGCTGCGGGGCGAAGAATAGAGCGACTCAGAGACAGACACCCGGATGCTGACTGGCTCTGGGTTCCTCCCCCTTCTCTCTCACCTCCAACCACTAAGTTAAAGTTAGGAGGGGTGATTCTGTTAAAACATCAAAAGTTAAATAAGATCAGACATTCCAAAAGTTCTCCACTAACCTTCTCCTTGGGTGCTATAGTTTTGGTACTGCTGATTCAAATAATGTTCATGTGCATATGTATTTCACATACTTATCTTATTGTACTCTTTCTTTTGAGCCACGCCACTACGTTCCATCATCGTGCAGCTTTTTCTGAACGTGATCATTCATTCAGTCACCCTCTCCTGCTTTGTGTTAGTTTTGTACATTTCTTTAATCATTTGATAAAATTTTTCCCATGTCTGCCGTTTGCATTTTGAAATACAATATGTACACTGTATGTCACCATAAGTGTTTGTGCTTCATGCATATTCTGCTCATTTTCAGGTTCGTAATTGTATTTTGAGGTTGTACCAGAATAGAAAAAATTAAAACACATTTTAATATAATAATAATATTTTTTGCTGCAGATCCTGTTTTCAGCCTCTGTGTTTAGGTTTCTGTTTTAGCTCCAGAGTGAGACATCTCTCTTCCATACTATCTTTCTTGAAAAAGTGATTTTTTTATTTCCCATTTAAATTACCATTTCATAACCAGGAGGTAAATATGAATTATTTATTTTTTACCTTTATTTATTCCGGGAGGGTTCACTGAGAGGAACGCCACACAGTCACTCACTCATACCTGGAAGCTCCCCAGTACAACCACAGTCTGCAGGTGGGGGTTAAGGACCTTGCTCAAGGGCACCTCAGTGCTGATCATGGGGGAGGGACAAGCGCTGCTCGTTCACTTTCCCACCCAGATTCACAATATTTTCACAATATTCTGTTCAAATATTCTTACAAATATATGAATAAAAGTAAAAATTTTCCCCCAATTTTGTTTTCTAGTTTTAATCCAAACTAGCTGTGACGTTTTGTCACTGTCTCTGTCTCCAGTTGTTTATCAGCCTCTACAGCGGGTTGGAGAGAAAAAACACACTTTTGCTCATAAAAAATGATTGAACCAGAGATTGGATTGCCTTTCATACACGTCCGAACCCTGAAACTGCCTCTGCATGTAAATGTTTGTATAAAAATCCAGTTCGAGGTGAAATTTAAGGGAAAAAAAACACTTCTTCTCAATTACACCAATGTATTTTTGGATCATAAAACATTACACACAAACACATAAATGACCACGCAGACATCTAACACAAGCAAAATTGAGGAAAAACAGACTTATTTTCTCATTGTGCAGCATCTTTGGAATTGTACAGTGGCTTTTGAATAAGTTTCATGGGATCGTGAAACTCTTCTTGGAGCCCACTCAGCATGCCAAAGCCTTGAACAGAAAAAAACAGATTTACCAAAAAATGAAAAGAAGGCAGTGTAAGCTGGCTACACCATTGAAAATTGCAAAAAAATAAAATAACTAGAGCTACTTTAATGTAGCTTTTGGTATTTTTTAGGTCGTTCACCTTCAACACACATCCAAAAAAAACACATAAAAAACCTAATGTCTGAATCTGTTGAGCAAAGATATAATGGTACCCGTCTAGATAAGGCTCATCCAATGATGTGCAACTAGTTGTGTGATGCGTGTGTCTGTTTTTTCTTTTGTGTAGTCTGTTTACTATGCAAGTAGTGTGTGTGTGTGTGTGTGTGTGTGTGTGTGTGTGCATGCGTGTGTCAGTTGGTGATAGAGGTGGGGGATTCCCAAAGTGACCTGTGTTAACGGTGTGTGTGTGTGTGTCTCCAATCCATCATCACACACTTCCCTCCTTCAGCACGTTCGAAAATAGAACGGTGTGTGAACATGACCTCTCCCACATATAAACACACACACACACACACACACACACACACACACACACACACACACACACACACGCCCATTATGATGCCATTGTGTCTTAGCTTCTAGTCCAGAATGTGTGTGTCTATTGTTTGTTTGTGTGATTGTGTGTGTGTGTGCGTGTGTGTGTGTGTGTGTGTGTGTGTGTGTGTGTATTATCAGGAGTTGCAAGGAAACATGTCCCTCGTGCCATGTTCTCCCTTCTCTTTCTCTCTCCGTCTCTCTTTTCTTTCTCGCCACAAAGTCTGGAGTTGCTGCCAAATTTCCTTTGTGGCAAAGGTGTGGTGCCACGACACTGTCTCTCTTTCTCTCTCTTGCACACACACACACACACACACACACACACACACACACACACACACACTGGTGATTATGAGCTGCATGGTAACCTTGTATAAGCACAGAACAGATAAGGTGACGGTGGTGGGGAAGGTGGAGGTGAAGATGGCGTGGATGCCAGCTGATGTTTCCTCTGCTGAGGTCATTACTTCCTGTAGCTTTTGACTACATTATCATATCGTATGGAAGCAATCCCTCTCGTGCTGGACGACTTCATGACTAAATACCTTTGCATGTTAGTGGGAGTTGAACTGGGGAATGAGCTAACGACTGGAACCAATGGGGTTACTAGCCTGATACCTTTTTTTTAATCCATAAAAAAACATATAATGTGAATACAACACTATGCGAGGGGTGGGGGGGGGGATTTCATGCTGAAACTGCCTCAAACTGTTCATACATGGCTACGGTGGATGGCTACGGCACAGGTTGCCAGATGTTAGGGAGGACAGGTTTCATTAACCCTTATGTTGTCGTCCTGTCTACCATGAAAACACACTTTTGTCCCAATCCCAAGGCTTTAGCCGCTTTTTTCTGGTTAAAAAAAAATAAAAAATTACTTTCTGTTTTTGTTTTCAACGCTTAGGTCCCTTTTTTCAAAATTTACATCAAACATCTGATTTGTCGACTTTTTCCAACATTTTGTCACTTTTTCAATGTTTTGGGTCTTATTTTAACAATTTTTTACAGCATTTTTTTATTGTTTGCTTTTCCCAACTTTTTGTCCTGTTTTATTATTATTATTTTACATTTTCTGTGCTTTTTTTACATCCCATATTTTCTAATATTAAAAAACTTTGAAAATGGGTCAAATGTGACCCAAGGACAACATGAGGGTTAAGTCACTTCACAGGCACAATGGTACAATCCATTTTGTGTCCCTCTAAATGTCATGCGAATAGTATTAATCTTCTCATCTCACGGATGGAAAGGAAACAAAAAAGCATGTTCCCCAAAATGTTGAACTATTCCTTTAAATGTCCACAGTTGAGTTGAGCTGCATTGATCAGATCTGAATGACTGCTAATAGTGTTTTATCCCATATTGTTGTATTCAGAGGTGTGTATTTATTGCTGGTTTGATGCCCTATTTTATACTTTTACCATTTCAAAACTATAATTTTTAGATTCAGGTGCAATTTTGTATGTCAGTGTGTTTTTCTTGTCATGTGTACACAGGGTGCCCATTCAGAAGAGAGTCCAACACTTTGAGTACAACAAATACACATTGCTTTCACTAACTCACTCTAATTAAGTGACACTGTAATAAATGTTGATAGATTAAGACCATAGAGATTCCTAATGAAGCTAAAAGTAGGAGGTTGAGACCCTAAGCTCTGTTTCTAGATGTACAAATGTACGCACCTCGATACACTTACAAACAATGGCAATGACACACACACACACACACACACACACACACACTTTCCTCCCCACGCCCAGCTCCAGGGGAGACTGCTGCGGCGTCTCAGAGCCTCCTGCTCCACCAACCAGGAACTACTCCCACTTACCATGTTGTCCCAGACTCTATGTGTGTGTGTGTGTGTGTGCGTGCGCGCAGGGGGTCATTATATTGTGGCAGTGAGAGGGGGTAGGGGGGCATGTCCTTGGCAGACAGGCAAACGCACCACATACAATATATTCATCTAAAGAGGTCATTTAGTTGAGGGATGAGTTTAAAAATAACATCTGGCTTTAAAGCAACGTCTTTCCTTTCACATTCACTGAGGAGCCAGGAGCCGGACACTGATCACTGCAGATATGTAACACACATTCATACAGGGTTGCAACAAACACAGCACATTTAATTCAATGAGCTGTCAAAATCACATCAACTTTTCACCATGCCCATATTTGTTCCTTCATATCATCCTCCAGGATTCGTAGTGCTCGCTCGCTGGCTTCTCTGATTTCAAAATCACTAAACCAGCACATGAAAGCACCAAGTGTCATAGTGTTGAGTCTTTTTTTCCTTGACCACAGAAAAGGTTAACTTACTAACTAATTAACTAACTGATCTGACTGACCCTCACAGTGAAATAATCTGTCAGACTCACTCTTTTTTTAGAGAATGTGCATCATGTTAATCATGTCTTTCCTTTGACGTTGTATGCAATGGCACACAGTAAGCACAGAACATGATGCAGACTGATGCATCAAAAATGTCAGCTGACCAACTCACCAACAGTCATAGAGTAACTGAAACACGGAATGTTTACCATAAAACACTAAAAGTCTGCATATATTATTATAAATTACAATCTAATACAATTGTTTAATCACCACATGTGACTACTTGTTAACGTTAATCAAACCTAAAACCAACATGCCTGGACCCCCATCTGGAGCACCACCCAATCCCTGTTACCCCCCCCCCCCCCTCTCTCAGCCCGTTAGTTGTTGTTAAGCTCAGCCACTAATCACTTTGGTTAAGACTGTGGTCAACTGTGTTACCGCTGCCCTGCCCTCAAATACACACACACACACACACACACACACACTGTAAGCCCACACTAACACATATAGAAAAACATACTATATATATGTGTTTTTTAATGTTTTGTCTGTCATTTGTGTGCAAACTTAATTATAAATGTCGTCTTGCTCTCATTTTTATGTGTGCTTGTTTCATGAATGTGTTAGAGAGTGTATCCGTGGAGATACCTGTGTGTGTGTGTGTTTGTCTGTGTGTGTGTGTGTGTGAGAACAGTTTGCATGAGTTTGTCCCTTGAATGTGTGTATTTGTGTGTGTGAGAAGCTCCATTCTCAGTTGGGCAGAAACAATGGAACCTCTCTGATTACATCTCCCTGTGTGTGTGTGTGTGTTTGTGTGTGTGTGTGTGTGTGAAGCTACAGGGGGGAGGAAAGGGTGGCGGTCGCGGAGGAGGAAAGAGGGGGAGGCCGTGGACCTGCCCCCCTCCCTCCTTTGCTCTATCTCCCTCACACACTCGTCCCTTCCTTTCGGCCCGCCTGGCATCTCATTGGTTAAATCCCCGGCTCTATATTTATGTGATTGGTCAGGGCGGGGTATATATACTCAGCGTGGGTCGGTTAAATCTGGCCACAAGTTTGAAAACTTTGAAAGAGGGCAGACAGACAGAGACGGTGAGTGGGTCGGCCCATGTGACGGAGGGGAACCAAGCTTTGGACAAACCACACACTCCAAACACCAACTGTTGTCTTTTGAGAGAGAGAAAAAAACTGTGAAGAAAAGAAAGAAACAGAGTCATTGTGGACCATTTACAGGGGGAATATCCTGCACCACAACTTGTTTGTTTTCTCTTTCTTTCTCGTCTTCCAGCTCCTCTCAGATCTCGATGCTTTGCTTTGGGATTTGTGCTCCAAATCCATCAAATTCCTCTCTTGATCTTTCTCTTCGTCAACCGAAACATTTTGAGCTGCACATTTTTTCCAGAACTTTGCAACCCAACAAACTGAGACACACATTTGCAGGATTTAGCTTGGACTGAAAAGTTGAATCCAAGCCCGGTTCTGGAATGAATTTAACCGATCCCAGCTTGTCAAGAGAGACTCTTCTGCATGCCAGCCGGATGTCTCTCAGGGGCCCCTGGGCGTCCAGGACCCCGAGCCCTGCTTCTGATTCTGAAATAGGTTTTGAGCAGAACCTCTCCGGAGACTGCGGTTCTCCCGATGGCCTTGGAACCGGGAAGATGAGGAGAACAGAAGCGAGGATTTCCCTTACGCCCAGTTCAGGGGGACAGAGTCCGGAGCGGACCCAGGCAGGAAGTGTGTTGGCAGGCACGGCCGATGGGAAGGCTATGGGGGGTGAGCAGAGGATCCGCAGGCCCATGAACGCCTTCATGGTCTGGGCCAAAGACGAGAGGAAGCGACTGGCCGTGCAGAACCCTGACCTGCACAACGCTGTGCTCAGCAAGATGCTCGGTAAGCCTGGGAAGAAAAACCCCAATCAGGGAAAGAAAAACTCAAACTGAAACTCAATGCAGAGTAGCAACACTTTCCAGTAAAACCAGCCTGGTGGGATATCTGAATCAGGACCCAGTTACCCAAATGCATTTTCAGGCTAAGAGGATCTATGACCCATCCTAAGATCATCTCAGTCTTAAGATGGCCCTGGAAACTGGGTCCTGACCAGTTCAGATTGCCTAAACCAACACCTCAAACACACATTTTATAAAGGGACCTTTGGGTATGTAATTGCAAGTTATAATTTGAGCAATTTTTCTTTTACCGGTATTTAAAGCTCAGTGGGACACACCCCACCCATTGTAGTCCCAGTAGTGCTAATAGAACTAACAACAAGAGCATCATATTAGAAATTATTGTGCGTATTTTTCAAATACACACAATACACAAAGAATATCTCTTTCAAAGTACATGTAGAACAGATAAAATGTGTGATTAATTTGTGTCTAGCTTGTGTGTAATTGCAAGTTAACTAGGACACTTATGCAATTAATCACAATTAAAAATTGTAATTGATAGACAGCATATATATATATATATATATATATATATGTATATATAATATAATATAATTGTGACTTCACAATTACATTCTCCTTCTGACAATTCTGTCACCAATCATCAATCTCTTAAAAATGACTTCAAAGTGATTCTTTTGGTATCACTTTTGGTCCCATGATATTTATATTTTGATACTTTTCTTCTTTGGGCTTTTAAGTGTTAACAGCTTCACTCTTTAAGCAGTAAACTGACATCTGTCATAGATCATTAACTGAAGAACAAATGTACAGTTTCACAAGTTCAGCTGATGTTCTTATCTAAAATAACTTGCATTGAATTATAATCTCAACATGGAAGCCATCTTTGAGCATCACACACTGTGTAAAGTGTCCCGATCCACTCCTACGACATAAATCTGTTCTCCGCTGACCACCATGCTCATTATGTTTCAAACTTCATAATTTTGTCAAAATATGGACTCCACCGTGACCAACATGAATCCACTGGGACCACAACTGCTATTCTGCAACGGTTTTATGACCACTGTGCAGAGGATTTGATAAAAACGTGTTTTGGGTGGAGCATTATACATTATAGTATACGTTATATTTTACAGTGTCTTTGAGAGATTGATTATAATTGAGAATAAATGTAAGAGGAGGCAATGGGGTCAGGGTTTGCAGTGCATTGTTAATTTCTTTTGTAAAATATGTTTATTGATTTTCAAGAAAAAGAATAAGGAAAGTAAAGAAAAAGAAAAACACTAAATATACTGAACATATAGAACACGGCACATCTTGGATTTCAACAATATTCCATGGTCATAGGATGGATACTATAAACAACATCATCTTAAGGTAACAAAGTCATAATCACATACATCAGTATAATCACATACTAATTTGCACAGTGAGGTTTTATGAAATAGCCAACGTCTATGGGTTCACATTTTTAAGGTGATTCAGTATCGGGTCCCATGTCTTGTCAAACTTGTCTCCTCTGTCTTCATTATGAAATCTCAATCTTTCCAGATGCAAAGTATTTGCCAGTTCTCACAGCCACAAACATTATGAAGGCACAGAATCCATTTTCCATACACGTAAAATGACCTTGTTTGCAATCACCATCCCGTATTGAATGGCTCTTTTTTCAGTTTTATTGATGGAGGAGAGGACGCTTGTGGCCCCAGGATTGCTGCCAAGGGGCCGGGTGTGCATTGTTAATTTTGCCATGGTTGTGTAAGACAGGACTGATACAAACTAACTAAACCAATGTAAATATCTACTGATTTTAATGCATGTTAATCAGGTGTCACATCTTCAGGTTGATGTTGAGGAAAAGTACAACAAAGTAAAAAAGATTGCGTATAGCAGTTTTGACGGGCTAGTTTTTGTGTTACTTAAGAGAGCAACAGGCTCTTTTTAATATTAATCTGCTTCAAATGAATACAACGTTACACAACAAAACAGTGCAATCAGAATCTGCTGAGCTCATCTGCAGCTTGAGATTTTCAAATTCAAACCATCAAGCGCGTCTCATAAAAATAATACAATATTGTAGGGTTGGCTATTGGTGCCTTCACAAAATATTATCATGATGAGGTTTTAGATAATGTCAATATAATGACTAAGTGGGTAAAAAACATTTGTACAGCTAGAACAGACTGATAACTTCAGAAAATTGCATCCTTTTAGTTTAATGCAACCTTAAAAACCAGGAAAAAACAACATTTGAAATATTATGATATCCAAAATTTAAGACAATATCTAGTCTCATATCACATTATCAATAAAATATTGATAAATTGCCCAGCCCTACTATGAATCATGGCAATTTGTGCCTGACCAGCTTTTAGACCTTTCGACGTTACGGACTGCTAAAAAAATGTTATAATAACTGTAATACAGCTATCAGTGAGAGCAGCATTGTGTCCTTGTTTTTTTCCATCACTGCTGTATGATTAAATTAGATTAGATGTTATTATTAATTAGATGTTCTGGCATCTTGGTGCCACAGCAGAACTTTAAACATGTACACTGACATTACAAATACATCTTTAGTGCCAACAACACCAACCATTGGCCGATTGATTGTGATCATCAATTTCTCCATTAAATTATATGCAGAAATGTCATCATTCTTTTGTCTTTTATGATAATAAACTAAATACCTTTGGGTTTGTTGGACCAAACACTTAATTAATAATCAAGAAAATAATTGTCAGATTAATCCATAATAAAATAATCCTAGAATCTGCTGTCAAATTATGAGGACTTTGATTTAGATCATGATTGTCAGTGATATTATTAGCAATTCTTTTCTTGAATACCATTTTTGCCATTTTCAAGGGCCTAAGAGGATGAAAATAGTGTTCATTATTTTGTAATTGTGTCTTTTTCCCTACCTTTCAGGTCAGTCATGGAAGGCTCTGAGTGCTACCGACAAGCGGCCATTTGTGGAGGAAGCAGAACGCCTCCGTGTCCAGCACCTCCAGGATCACCCACACTACAAGTACAGGCCCCGTCGCAAAAAGACCACCAAAAAACTCAAGCGGGTTGAACCGGGGCTTCTGCTTCACAGTTTAGCCCATGGCGGGGCACCAGGCCTTGGCTTAGGCCCTGGTATCAGCCCCTTGGGTGCAGAAAGTGTCTCTGGAGGTTCTGCTTATGGTAATATAGGCACCCACCCTTCACATCACCATCACTCCCATCATCTTCTGCAGTCTCTCGGGCACTTCAGGGACCTCCAGGCCCCAGGACAACTAGAGTTGGAGAGCTATGGCCTGCCCACTCCGGAGATGTCCCCTCTGGATGTTCTGGAAGATGGAGCTGGGGAATCTGTGTTTTTTCCCCAACACATGCAAGAAGAGGCAGGTTTGGGAGCTTGGAGTGGCTACCACCACCACCTTCACCATCCTAACCAGCATTACAGCCATAATTACATCAACCACAGTCACCACAGCTCTATTAATGGTGCTGCAACACATGGTTCAGGAATGAGTGTTGGTGCCAGTTTAAGCAACTGTTTGAACTCCAATATGAGTCCAGGTAGAAGTCCCAGAGTTGATACTAGAACGAGTTCTGTCGAGTCAAATATGACGTCAAGCATGAGCTCTAGGTTAAATCCCAGCTCTCACCACATTGCCTTGCGGAGTCCTGTAAAGTGCCCACCACCTCTGTCCAACTGCCCCTCCCCTGTGTCTTACCCCCAACCCTCCATCAGACTCCCTGAGCCAATAAAATCCCACCAAACGCCACATCAATCCACTGCTCCTGTCGGCTACTTCAGCCAAACGTATGGGAACAGCGCTCCCAATGCGGCGTATTACATGCCCTCTCAGCTGGGGCAGCTTTCACCTCCTCCTGAAACTTCTCCTTCTTCCTGTTCCTCCTCCTCCATCCCCACATCCACCTTCCCCCCTCCGTTGCACTTAGACCCTTCAAATCCAGAGTCCTCCTGCCATTTAGGGTCTTCTTCTGCTGAGTTCTGGTCCGAGGTGGACAGGCATGAGTTTGACCAGTATGTTAATGTTGGAAGGAATCGAGAGGAGGCCTACGGATGCGGTGGGGCCTGTGGTGGTGGGTCCAAAGTCTTGAGTGGGCGCAGTAGCAGTAGTGTAGGTAGTAGCATGAATAGCAGTATTATGAACAGGGATGTCAGTAGCATTTTGAGTGGTGCTGGTGGCTGTGATGAAGGGAGCAGCCCTCTTATATCTGCTCTTTCTGATGCCAGCAGTGCTGTCTACTACAGTGCCTGTATCACTGGATAAATACTGCATGATCTCATCTCTCGATGTGTACCTCCTTGCAAACTGCACAATTTGGTTGGAGGAAGTATGTTGGGAACATTAGTTTTGGCTCATATTCTTAGCCATTGTCATGCCTAGCTTGTCTCTCACAGACTCCAACTCTTAATTTAAAAGATTTTCTTCTTTCTTAAAAAGAAAGATGCAGACAAGTGTTTTTTTTATCATACCAACTTTTACTGGAGCCAGCGCTCGAGAGAGACAAAAAATACAGTTTTTTTTTTTAAATGTGCGAACTGGAAAAATAAAAACTTAACTGCCAAAGAAAACTCTTTTGTCAAATTAAAAGAAAAATGCTAAATGCTTCATTTAGATTGATTTATGCATCCCTGAACATGATCTTGAATGATTGTCTGGCTAAGCAGCATTCCTTGATAGCGACAGGCTACTGTGGCTAGTTTAGACTTTGTTAATTTGCTAGCATGAATAATTAGATATGCATGGGTTACTAGTTGATGAAAACTTTGAGGTGGACTTGGAGGAGAAACTTGGAGGTTTTGGCTTCTGCAAAATTAGCTATTGTTAGTCACTCAGCTAGCATAGCAAATGAGGAAAGAACTCTCCAAATGAATACTGTAACACAGAAAGATCAGAGGTTGTAATATGTTGACATTTCTCTGGAAAATAAAGAAATAGGCCTAAGTATGCCAGGTAGACAAACAGAAGGCACCTTAAAATAGCATTGTGTGTTTTCACTAACTCATGCTCGGTCTGTGTTAGCATGTGTAATGCTTAAGCCCAGGAGTCTTTATCAATAGCTGGAAACATTTATGACCTGGAAGCTGTTCTGGTGGCTACATAGTCGGAAGGATTCAGGGATGTAGGATACATTAACAAGTTAAATTGCCTACCTGCTTCTACCTTTTCCACGGGTTTTGTTTCTCTGCACTCTAACCCTTTCTGGTCACAGACAGTACATGCTATCGGAAGATTACGCAATCAAAATTATTTTTTTAATTGCACTGTGTGTACTCTTGTCAACAGAAAAATCCATGACTATGATAAATCTGAAGACCATCTCGTATCATTTTTGCCCTTTAATCTCAGGACCATACAAATATTCATCTCAACTGAACTTTATGCATTTAATTTAATTCATTCTGTCCATTAAATGGGAACATGAAGAACGAGTGGACAGAGAGTGAAAGACTGCATAGGAGAGACTTGGTCCAGCCTCCACATGTATATCTCAACAGTGTTGTCGGGAAAGCCTTGGCCACGGCCCCGAGCAGACCACTGATGTCTCCCACAAACTGTAAAGATGTTTTACAAGCCGGGTTGGGATTTTGTTCGGACCGTGATACATGCCGTTCCCTCTCTGTCCCCGTCCATGACAGGGCCTCATGTCAAACTCCCTGCCAAAATATGCAAGTTTAAGTTGCTTTGCTTCCTGGCAAACACGGATATCTTGATGAATCAAAGATCATTCTTTTTGACCAATAAGCCTCTCTGGTATAACAAGCATATCACTTGTTTAAACAAAATGTCTTTTTTTAAAGTTAAAAAGTGTAATTTAGTTCTACAGTTTGGGTTCTGCAAATAAAGCACAATTGGAACAAGTCTAAAGCTTCACTTTATACTTCCAAAATCATCATCATGTCTATAAGGTAAATGCATATTTGCAAAGCAATGTAGATATTGGTTAACCATTTGGTTACAATTACAAATTCATTAAAACATTTAAGGATAATTGTGCATGTGGTAAGTTGTATTCTTTTTGGAAATCTGATTTTGATGTAGCTTTTGACTGTATATATATATATATATATTTTCTAAGCCTCTTGGCAGCATGTGAAGGAGAAATTGAGACTATGAAAAGTTCTCTTTGCACTGGGTTTAATGTCTTAGCTGTATAGAAGGAACAATACTTATTAAAAGCCAAACACTTTAAATGTTGTACAGAAAGGACTGTGTTTTTTATGTATCTTTTATTAAAGGAATAGTTTGACATTTTAGGAAATGTGTTTACTTTCTTGCTGAGAGTTAGATGAGAAGATGGAAACTATTTGCATGTTAAATACAGAACAGCTGGCCTTTTTTTCTTCAAAATGTAAAAAGTCTGCATACCTCTAATACCTACAAACTAACATGTTGCATCTTCTTGTTTAATGTGTACCCAAACAGACATGTTGAGAGAATCATTTTTTGTTGTGGACCAAATCAATTAAAGGTGTTAATTATGGACCAATCCAGACTAGCTTTATTACCCTGTGTGTTTGTGCTAAACTATGCTAATTGCTTATATATTAATATGCTTATCCCACATACATGGCAGTGCCAATGGCAGTCACACTCTCAGCGTGAAGAAGCGTATTTCCCCAAATGTTAAAATGATTGCAATGTTAAAGCATTGGAGCAGTGCGTTTCCACTGTTCTTTTTTATTATTCATCCAAAATGTTTGTGTATTGTGTGTGTAAACTTGCCTTCAAAAAGGAAATCTATAAGTGGGTCTTTAATGGGTCTACCAGTGACACCAAACACCAGAAACGTTATTTATGACTGGAAATGAAAATGACAAATGTATTTGTGCTGAGAAAATCAAAAATCTCTCTCTATGTAAAGGATATATCCTGTAATATTTATGAATACAGTGGGAACTAAAACACAGAAGGCTCTCTTCAAGGATGTATCCCGCATCTGTTTTGCATTAGTCCTACAGACAATCCTTTTTTGAAACAGTAGAACAAAATTGTGTATCTTGTACAGTGAAACCAGTTATATTTACCACAGCGTTACTTGTGGCCATCATTGGTTGAAAACAGAGCAACAGTAGATTTTTCCAAACATTTCCTCTAGCGGATGGAGTTCAAGCAAAGTATTAAAGAAATACTTCTACATCTGCATTAGACATTCTCGTCTGTTGTCACCAAACAGCCTTGTTTCCATTCTGATTTACTGTGACACGCAAAGAACATCAGAGAGACTGACTGGGCTTTTTTTTTGAGTCGTGCAATAACTTTGGGGCTTTTGGTAATAATTATCTGAAAAAAAATGAAACACCCAAGGTTTTGGGATTAAAACAAAGGACATTTTCTCAGCAGTCACAAAACAACAAATTAAAAGCAGGATTTTCCCAGAAGTCTAGTTGTCTTCTAAATCTGTCTGACAGGGATCATTTTTACATTTTGTGTAGAGAATAATTTGGTTTGTGTTCATGTTTGAGACATATGGGTTGGCTGTAAATGGAAAATGGATAGAAAATAATGTGACGAAATAAACTCCTCGAAGGTTTCACTTTGGTTTAAGAGTCTCTGAAGTGACAAGTTTGGCTGAATTCACCAAATACATTCCCTATTTGTGTTATTTGTGTTTCGGATCCAAAGAGAGTTCAGGGTTCAGTCAGTCCTCCATGTTCACATCTGAGAGCTCGCCAACAGGACAGAAACATCAATTCATAAAGCAAATGTCTTTTTTGTATGGAATAGTTAGAAGAATTAGAAGAAAAGCTAGAATTGTTGGGACTTAATAAATTATAGAGTGTGGTCTAGACCTACTCGATCTGTAAAGTGTCTCGAGATATGTTATATCTTGTTATGATTTTATACTATAAATAAAATAAAATTGAATTAATTTATGCATTGAGTTATTTTAATAAAAAATAGATTTGTGGCACAAATTAAAAGGACATTTGTCATTTACATGAATTTATTCTGTAAGAATGTCTTGATTTGGATATTGTTCATAATATGAAAGTCTCTTTAGCCTTATCATTTTACTTATGTCAGGGGCACTAAAAACCCATTTGGTTGAGTTTATGGTTAAGCAATTTAAAGTTTTCTTAATATTTCAAAAATGGGTGATGATTATATATGTCAACAGTTTGATTGGACGAATAAGAAAAAAACTTTCAGAAACAGTAGTGGTCTTGGTATGAGTGAAGACCTTGAATACCTGAACATGGGTGATTACTTTCCTAAGTGTCAAACTACTTCCTGTTTACAGTCAGGGCTTCTTGTCTGGAAGCCTTTACTAATGGTGGTCCGCCTTTAGTAGAGTTCAATCTTCTTGTTTGGACATGGCTTTATTTTGCAACTTTAGTGAAGAACCCAGAGTTCTAAAAGACACCCAGTATACAGTATTAATATTCACATTAAAGAGCTCTTGTGATTCTGAATTGTAAGATTATTAAGTGTTTACCATGAAAATAACTTAAAAGTTTGTTCTAAATTAATAATAAAAAAGTGTCTAAATGTATCCAAATCTGCTATAGAATTACCATGTTGAAGACTGAAAGCGCCAGAATTGAATTCAGCATCCTCTAAAACCTTTTAAACCACTCCAATATTGTAGAAACTGATTGCACAGTGCAAACTCTATTGTCAATCTGGACAATTATGCTAATTATGCTAATTCTGCAAATTGCTCAACATACAAAAATTAGCATCCATCATTTTCTGTATGCCATACTTCACATTTCTGAAATAAAACTTTGGTGTCCTCAACATTTCTGGGTTCACAATGGGGCTCTATGGGCTGGCTACTAGACTATATGAGCATACACAAGGTATCCCAAAGATCTCCAGTCAGTGGGATTCTAAAGCAATAAGCATACAGGGGTTTTTTTCTTCTTCAAAAGTATGTAAATATACAGAAACATGAGTCCAACATATAATTACCAAAGATAAATCGGCCTATTTGCAATTGGTTTTTAAATGTACACCCAGCCTGAAATGGCCAGACTTCTCATTAAAAAAACAATCAAACAGGTTTGTCTGTGAAAGCATCTGATTACAAAAACAGTAGCAAAGGAGGAAGTCAGGGTGGGGGTGGATGGATGGGTCAAACACACACACAGGATGTGGACCTAGGAGACTGTCCTGGACTGACCTAGGCTGTCTGTGACCCGTGTAAAACCTTAACTGACATCATGTACGTAATGTACATGGCATTAATGAACTCACATACAGTACGTAACTGAAGAAATGTGACAAATGTACCTTTTTTGGGCATCTGGTATGGATGCCCCCTGGGCGCCTCCCTTGGGTGGTGTTTCAGGCACGTCCAGCTAGAAATTTCCATTTGACTCCATCATAGACAGAATACCAGCTGAGATCAGTTGCATTGTCTTTTCCTGATTAGATTATGTGCTTACATAACTGTAAAAGGGTTCTCCAATGGTTCCTCAGTCAGTTTTTTAAAATGATATCAGATTAGTGAAGAGACTGAGCCTTTGGAACATTGGATGAATTGTTGATAATGGGGAATGTAGATATTGCATTAAATATAATAGAATGGAAAGCTTTTATTGTCATTAAGCACATGTGCAACAAGATTGAAGCAAAACCTTTACAGTGTCAACAAGAAGGAATATAACATGGAATAAAATATAAAATATTAGTAGTGCAAAAGAAAAGGGGTGGGGGGGGTGAGGTTAACATTTCCAGAGACAACTATATACATATACTGTATAAAATAGTAAGAAAGATAAATATGGTTTGTATATGCATAATTAAAATAATAGTGTAAGTTATTGGTGTATCAAAAATATTAACTCAGATATTAACCCATAATATTAACCCACTCAGATCAGCTGGTATTCTGTCTATAACGGAGTGGTATGGACGTTTGTAAGTGACCCCAAACCTTTGACTGGCAGTGTATGTAGTTTTGGGAGTTATTGGCAACCTGTTCTGTCGCTAATGTATGAGGACGTATTAGAAGTGGGTTGGGTCAGCCCCCCCTCCCCCCCCAAAAAAATAAATAAATAAAATAAAACAAAAAAATGTAAAAGAACCTTGTTGACTGTAGAAGCCATATGTGGAATGGATCCGGCCCATATCTTGTCCTTTGGAGCCAGAAACCAGTCCTGACTATAGTGCCCTAGTCAAACTGAAATTTCCATTTTCCATTCAGGCTTTCTGACATTTTTCCGTGGCTTTTTTTCGCGGCAGTAGCCAAGCATGTATATCTCGCCATGTGGCCAGACGGCGTTCCCATTTAGGATCCCACCTACAAATAAGAAGACGGCGTTCCCATTTAGGGTCCCACCTACAAATAAGAAGACGGCGTTCCCATTTAGGATCCCACCTACAAATAAGAAGACGGCGTTCCCATTTAGGATCCCACCTACAAATAAGAAGACGGCGTTCCCATTTAGGGTCCCACCTACAAATAAGAAGACGGCGTTCCCATTTAGGGTCCCACCTACAAATAAGAAGACGGCGTTCCCATTTAGGATCCCACCTACAAATAAGAAGACGGCGTTCCCATTTAGGATCCCACCTACAAATAAGAAGACGGCGTTCCCATTTAGGGTCCCACCTACAAATAAGAAGACGGCGTTCCCATTTAGGGTCCCACCTACAAATAAGAAGACGGCGTTCCCATTTAGGATCCCACCTACAAATAAGAAGACGGCGTTCCCATTTAGGGTCCCACCTACAAATAAGAAGACGGCGTTCCCATTTAGGATCCCACCTACAAATAAGAAGACGGCGTTCCCATTTAGGATCCCACCTACAAATAAGAAGACGGCGTTCCCATTTAGGATCCCACCTACAAATAAGAAGACAGCGTTCCCATTTAGGATCCCACCTACAAATAAGAAGACGGCGTTCCCATTTAGGATCCCACCTACAAATAAGAAGACGGCGTTCCCATTTAGGATCCCACCTACAAATAAGAAGCGTCTTCCAGAGCAAACACAGTAATTGCAGTGACGCCAGTTGTGTTTCTCAATGTGAAATCTGTGGTCCTCTCAGTCCTCCCGTCTCCTGGTCGTTGGAGGGCAATGAGGAAGACGAGAAAAAGGGAGGGGTGGGAACGGGAGGAGAAAACAGAGGGGAGAGAGAGACAATCCCCTCAGTGTTTGTGCTGTGATCCCCTGTGATCTGCTCTGATTCTGTCCTCTCCGGGTTCAGAGACGACGCTAAACGAGTTTGGCTCGCTGTGACAGCCCCCCCCCTCCTCGAACAAACCGCCAACGGACTCAAAGGAAAACATTTGGAACAAGGAAAAACTGTTCTCTCGTTCTCTGCTGCTCTGACAGTCTGTGTTCTTCTTCTTCTTTTGGGTCTCGTTTTATTCCCTCTCAGCACTTTTCTTTGTCTTCTGCTTTTCTTCTCTTTCCCACCACTTTGATTCCTGCCTCTTGTTTCATTCGGCTTCTGTAATTTTATAAAACTCTTCATCTCTTTCTGCCATCTTTCTATATGTCATCTCATTCTCCTTCCTTTCACCTTTTCCCTTTCCTTTCATTCCCTCTAGTTTCCACTTCAACTCTCTTTTTTTCCACCGTCTTCTTCTTTCCCATTTTAATTCATTTTATTTTGTCTAGATTTATATTCTTGCTGCTTTTTCTCTTTGCTTTCTTCACTCTCTTTCTCTCTAACCCCCTCTTTCCGACAACTTTATCCCATTTTGCTAAATTTTACTCAATCTCCTTCTCTTTCACCTAGTCCTCTTCTCATCACCCTCTTTCATCACATCACCCCCCCCCCTTTTAACCCATGTTTCACCTTTACCTTTTTGTCAGTCAGTCAGTCCGTCAATGTGTGTCTTTTCCTACATTGGGTCATTTACTGTAGCCTACTCAGTGTGTGTGTTGCTGAGGAAACTGATAGGAATGTGAGCAATGAGGAGGAAACTCCTGTGGAAGTTTGGGATGTTCAAAAAGGGTGTGTGTGCCTCCGTGTGTGTGTGTGTGTGTGTGTGTGTGTGTGTGTGTGTGTGTGTAGAGAGAGAGAGGGAGAGGAAGAGCTGTATATTTTTGTGGGAACACCTCACCCCGCTGCTATTACCCTGACTGGAAAAGATAACACCAGGCTGGATTCCCCTTCTCCCAGCTGGAGCTGAACACACGCGAGCTTCCAGGGTGTGTACATGCTGTGTGTTTCTGTTTGCAAACAGAAAAGACCTTTTACATCAGTCTCTGCTGGTTTTGTGCGACCCAACTAATACTTTATTTGCTGCAATGTTCCGGTTTGAACGTATGAACCTTTTAATGCCCTTCTAAGCGTTTAACATGTTAAGAACATCACTTAAATGTTCTACAATGTATAAAAGAAGACAGTGTTTCCACAAAATGTTTGTGATGAGAATCTATTGAGATAGTGTAGAAAAAAGAAAGAAAGAAAGATCTAGTTTTGAAAGGTATGTGCTTTTATGTTGCATTTAAGTGTTTAATCAAATGATCACATAGCAAACCTGGGTCCAGGTAGCATTTTAGCATTGATGAACTAGATACAGGATATGTACTGGGCCCGTATTACCTAACGTAACTGGAGGTTATTAAAGACCCAGTCTACCTCATTTCTGCCTTGAGGCTCCGTAAGAACTTCATCTGCTCATATCTCCATAGAGAATGAGTGCATGATTGGTGATCTTTTTGTTGTTGTGTGCTCACAGTGTGCATGCTTGGTGAGAGAGACCTAGAGACAGACTATAAGATGCAAATGGAGATAGACACTGAAGGGGAAAAGACTCCAGAGAGTAATACAGGGAGAGGCAGGGAGAATGGAATTCGTACATGTAAGAGCGAGAGAGAGAGAGAGAGAGAGAGAGAGAGAAAGAGAAAGAGGGATTTTCCCATCTCTTTTTGTCTCTGTGGTGTTTTATTGGTCACATGTGGTGAGTATGTCAGATCAGTCACCACAACTACACACTGACTCAGTAACTGGGTTTATGTGTGCGTGTGTGTGTGTGTGTGTGCGTGCGTGCATGTGTGATTTATCTGAATCTGATAGGAGATGACAGCTGGTTTATGTAAATGTGTTTGTTTGTTAGACTTCTTTTTGTGTGTAATGGTCTTGCATTAAAATGTTTGTGTGTGTGTGTGTGACATTCTATTTCATGTATTGTATTTTATATGTCCATGTGCTTTAGTATTTTCTGACTGCTGAACATGGAATAATAACACGGTGTGTGTTCAAACAGGAACAGCCGAGACTCAAAGTCTTGCCTCGGTGTTTTGTGTGCAGATCCACTCTGTGACATTTTCCTGTGAATGTCCTTTCAGATTCTTCTGTACATCTGTGAGATTTGACAGAATGATTTAAGTATTTTAATAAAGGTTCTTCATAGTTTAAAGTGTAGCTAGATGGAATCATCTTCATGTTAATGTAAAACAGAAGAGGATTACAGAGCTGTGAACCTCTTTATTTGATCCCATCATGGAGGAATCACATGTACTGTGCAACTTTTCACAGATGTGGTGCAGTGCTGTAATACTTTGGGATGTCTCAGTCTTTTACTCAATCTCGGTCTCAGGTAAAGGACCAAACCTGCAGAGATATTGCTAAATTGCTGATGGCGAGCGTGGGACGCCAAAATGGACGGCAATAAGACTCTGGATGGAAAGTTTCCTTTTTAAAAGTTGCCAAATGTTCCACCAACGAGATCTGTGTGTTTTGTTGCGATCATCGCAGCATGTCCAGTCTGAAATACCACCTGATGACCAAGCACACAGCCCATTCCCCCCCCCATCAAATTCCCCCTTTCATTGATGGACAGTGTCACATTGTGTGAGAGATTATTTGCTCCAAGTGAGAATGTTAGTGGGAAATTGAACACTACAGTAGGCTATAAAATGTATAAAAAAACATTTGCACAAAGCCAATCCACTTTTCCATGTTGATAAGAGCAGTAAAATGAAAAAAAATAATGGGACAAAAAGAAATCAAGGGACATTTAGAATAGATAAAAATGTGAGATTGCATACATCTTTCCACAGTACATAGCCTCCTAGGACCGCTCCAGACATCTCAGGTACTCTCCCCATTTATTCTCCTCAAAGCACTTGTATGACATTGTTTTTCCAGTGCTGCCACTCTATCTATCTCACAAACCCATTCATGAATATGTAGTTTATATGAATACCAACTCCCTCTGTCTGTGGTTGTGTACCTGCCTGGTGCTCTGCAGCATGGCTCTGGCTGGACCAGATGATGTCATCAACCCTGCCGCAGGATGTCAGGGCTCTCCTCCAGACCCCCACTGCTTCCTGTTTCCTGTCTCTGTAGGAAGTCGCTCTGTGTTCACTTCCTGTCAGAGGGGCTATTAGGGGCAGTAATGAAGTGGAGATGTTGTGAAGTAACGATCTTGGCAGGACAGCATGAGGTCACAGAAAAACTCTCTCTTTTTTACTATTTATAAAAGACTTTTTAAGTAGCTGTAAAGCATTAAAGCAGTCTCTGAAAAAAAAAGAATTAAAAAGTAATATACCAGAAGTGCAGAACATAAAAGGGAAACATCAAACGTGAGGTTGAGGACAATATGAAAGACCGTTCCAGTCTCTGTGTTGGATTAAAACTCTGGGATTCAGTTTTTCCCGTTTGGGAGGAAGCCCAATTGTGTTTTTGTCGCCCTGGAGACAGTTGGTCTATTTCCACAAGTCACAGGAAAGAAAGAAACACCCCTGACCCCCCCTTTACTTTTAATCGACACCAGGCATACGACACATTACAGTACAGTATATGTCCTATCAACCCAGTCTCATATAAAAACCTACGCTGGTCCAATGTGCATTAATGTAGAGGGGTTACAAGTTTGACCCTTGAATTGTATGACTGTTACATTTTTTCTGCCTATTCTTTTCTTATTGTTTCGAGTCCAAGTCACATGACTTTCAAGATTCCGGCCGTGAAAACAAAAAACATGGCGGACATTTCTCTCATTTTTAGTAAAAAAAAAAATCTATATTTTGAGTTAGTTTCTGCAAATGTACTATAACATTTCTAGCGAGAAATATATCCAGTTGTTATGTTATTGCACCAACGTAGTCAGGGGACGTTTTTATATGAGACTGGGTTGGACCTAAACTTTCCTCCTACTGTCCTTTTCCTTTTACTCGACCTCCTTCTCATCTCCTCTTCTTCTTTTGTTATCTGGTCTTCTCTCTCTCTGTCACCTATCCTTTCTGTCTGTCTTTGTTCTTCCTCTTGTCTCTTTGTCTATAGAAAAAGGGTGGGGTTGATGGATGAGACATTTCAACTTTATTCAAATAAAGGCACCATTTGTGATTTGATGAAGAACTGACAGAGAACAGGCAATGCAGTGGTGGCGCGTCTATTCCAGGTGTAGATAAATGTAGAATTAAGAAGTTCAGTCTCTCATCTCCTTGTAAAACAAAGTCATTTTGGCTCCAAGATCACAGAAAAAATAAAAATGATGCTTGTCGTGACTGTCCTTCCAAAAAGAAAAGGACATACAGTGAGGAAAATAAGTATTTGAACACCCTGCTATTTTGCAAGTTCTCCTACTTAGAAATCATGGAGGGGTCTGAAATTGTCATCGTAGGTGCATGTCCACTGTGAGAGACATAATCTAAAAAAAAATCCAGAAATCACAATGTATGATTTTTTAACTATTTATTTGTATGATACAGCTGCAAATAAGTATTTGAACACCTGAGAAAATCAATGTTAATATTTGGTACAGTAGCCTTTGTTTGCAGTTCCAGAGGTCAAACGTTTCCTGTAGTTCTTCACCAGGTTTGACACACTGCAGAAGGGATTTTGGCCCACTCCTCCACACAGATCTTCTCTAGATCAGTCAGGTTTCTGGGCTGTCGCTGAGAAACACAGAGTTTGCGCTCCCTCCAAAGATTCTCTATTGGGTTTAGGTCTGGAGACTGGCTAGGCCACGCCAGAACCTTGATCTGCTTCTTACAGAGCCACTCCTTGGTTCTCCTGGCTGTGTGCTTTGGGTCATTGTCATGTTGGAAGACCCAGCCTCGACCCATCTTCAATGCTCTAACTGAGGGAAGGAGGTTGTTCCCCAAAATCTCGCAATACATGGCCCCGGTCCTCCTCTCCTTAATACAGTGCAGTCGCCCTGTCCCATGTGCAGAAAAACACCCCCAAAGCATGATGCTACCACCCCCATGCTTCACAGTAGGGATGGTGTTCTTGGGATGGTCCTCATCATTCTTCTTCCTCCAAACACGGTTAGTGGAATTATGACCAAAAGGTTCTATTTTGGTCTCATCTGACCACATGACTTTCTCCCATGACTCCTCTGGATCATCCAAATGGTCATTGGCAAACTTAAGACGGCCTTGACATGTGCTGGTTTAAGCAGGGGAACCTTCCGTGCCATGCATGATTTCAAACCATGACGTCTTAGTGTATTACCAACAGTAACCTTGGAAACGGTGGTCCCAGCTCTTTTCAGGTAATTTACCAGCTCCTCCCGTGTAGTTCTGGGCTGATTTCTCACCTTTCTTAGGATCATTGAGACCCCACGAGGTGAGATCTTGCATGGAGCCCTAGTCCGAGGGACATTGACAGTCTTCTTCCATTTTCTAATGATTGCTCCAACAGTGGACCATTTTTCACCAAGCTGCTTGGACATGTCCCCATAGCCCTTTCCAGCCTTGTGGAGGTGTACAATGTTGTCTCTAGTGTCTTTGGACAGCTCTTTGGTCTTGGCCATGTTAGTAGTTGGATTCTTACTGATTGTATGGGGTGGACAGGTGTCTTTATGCAGCTAACGACCTCAAACAGGTGCATCTAATTTAGGATAATAAATGGAGTGGAGGTGGACATTTTGAATGCAGACTAACAGGTCTTTGAGGGTCAAAATTCTAGACGATAGACAGGTGTTCAAATACTTATTTGCAGCTGTATTATACAAATAAATAGTTAAAAAATCATACATTGTGATTTCTGGATGTTTTTTTTAGATTATGTCTCTCACAGTGGACATGCACCTACGAGGACAATTTCAGACCCCTCCATGATTTCTAAGTGGGAGAACTTGCAAAATAGCAGGGTGTTCAAATACTTATTTTCCTCACTATATGTTTATGTGCAAGTGGTGGATGGATGGGTCAACTAAAGATAGGTTAGGCCTACTATGTAGTCTACCTGGATCATTGGTTAGATTTAGTTTTTCTCTTGGGATTTTGCAGGACAGGATTTTTTTTTGGGGGGGGGGGGGGGGTTGCACTCACATGATCGGGATATGACGGCTGTATTGATTCCTGTGTCCCCGTCTACTGTAGAGCCAGTAAATCATCTGTACATCATTTTGTTTTGTAATTTCTCCGGAAAAATCTGACCCGGGCAAGGTATTAATAGAAACTATCTCAAATTAATTAATAAGATACATACAATATAATAACTTTAAAGTAATGAAAATTGCCAAATGCAGAGCCCTTTTTTATTTTTTTGTCTTGTCTTTTGTCTCCTCTCCTTACTTTCCTTTCTCCTTTTTCCCCTTTCTACAATCTACCCTCTCACTCTCGTTGTCTTTCTTGCCCCTCCCTCCCATCTTATCCCTCTCTCCTTCCCCCCCCCCCCCCTCTCTCTCTCCCTCCCTCCTCACTGGGAGCCAAGGTGTGGGTGTTAAGCCTCTGTGGTCTGCTGGTTTGGTGGCCTTGGCTTTGAAGGGCTTGTGGGTTGTGGGTTCAGATCCCGGGCTGGCCTGACCGCTAACCTTGATTGGTGGAACCCATCTATCACCGTGGAAACAGTCAAACCATCCAATCAGTGAGGCAGAGTCTGAGTCAGCAGGAATCCAGAGAAAAGTTCAGTTTTCTTCTATTCTATTCATTTCTGGTAAACTGTGTCAGGGCTCAGTCTTCTCCTCTTTCGCTCAATGGTTTGTTCTTCGACAAGTGTGGCAGAATGTGATCAATAGAAAACATGAAATAAAGTTAAAAAGCAATTCATCTGGCAAAAGATCAAAATCTCAAAAGTGAAGAAAAATGGATATTAATGCAAAGTCAGGGAATGGTAATAACAATTACATAAAGGAAAACCCCCCAAAGCCAGTTTGGTTGGGTCTGAGTTCACACAGCACAACACCAAGCTCCGGAAACACGCAGTGGAAACGCTCCAGTCTCAGAAATATTCATCTCGGCTTTTCTGATTTTTCTTTGTTGTTTCTAATTTTTGAGAAGAAGCATAAGGAGAGTAAAACATAATTCAATTGGGTGCAAAGTTGAATTCATTTAAATTGAAAATTCTAATAAATACTTGGTAATGCACTGTTTTTTTGGTTTACTTCATTCAGGTGGGATTGCATTCTCCCCTAAAGTGAATTTTAGAGCACTTGGAAGCGAACCGAGACCCCGTGATTGGTCCGCACCACTCCAGGGTTCAGTTAACACGGACCAATCTGCTCAGGTCTAAGGGGGTTTCACACCTTTCCAATTAGTTGGTTTGAATGTAGTTTATATCAACGACGCTTCATTTCCGGATTGCTCCTGTCCCCCCGGATATTCCGTCTCACTATGTCTCATTTTCAGCCAGATATCCGTTACCTTCATCTTTCTTTGTGTTCTAATTCTAAACTTAATTAATTTTTTGATTTATGAATACTATGATAGGGGTGTACGATTCAGATAATGTCCCGATTCGATTCGGACTTTCAGGCTCGTGACTCAATTCAGTATCGATTGATTGAGATGACGTAGCATTAAGAGCGACTACAGGAATGAGTAGTATGAAAGGCCGAAAATCCGCCTTAGAAAAGGACTTTCACCCCGGAGACTGGGGATCATGTCACATTTCCTAAACCCAATTGTCGCTTTCTACTTTTACTAAACCCAACTGTCCCATTATTGTCCCATTATTGTCACGGAAACGTAAGCCCACCACGTTTTCCTCAATCTAACTGCGGCAAAATTGACGCCAAAGGCCCTTGACCAACGTCCGTATTTTACCAGTAGGAGTGAGAATCTGTCGGATTTACAGAATACTATCTGTACCTTTAATGGACATTTCTGTTAATCCAACAAAAAAGAAAATCAAAAACTGGGAAACACCTGTGAAAAATGGTTACAGAATATTCATTCATATTAACAGTTTATTGGGCCGTATTTCTTCAGACTTTTCTAACAGTGTGGTTCACACAGTCCAAATCCTTTCCTGCATACTATGCTAAATAAAGCCAGTTATTGTTATGTAATAATTAATTTCAGGTGAGATTAGGCTTAATCATCTTTGCATCTTCATATCCCCTTTCAATTTTTTTGTAATTACTTAATTAAATTCCTCCTGCGCCAATTTCTTTCCCATATTCCGTAATTTGTTTTTTAGTTTTGTCTTCCCTCTTCCCTACCCCATATTCTATGTGTCCTTCTTTTTCCTCTCTCCCTGTAATCCTCGTGTCCCATCCTTACATTTCAAAACATCTCACAACATTTGAGATGAGAAACAGTTGAAAATGTCACAAAAAACATGGGAAAAGCGTTGCAAACAAGAGAAACGAGACCCAAATGAAAGACAACAGCCTGTGTGAGATCAGTGGAGGGACATTTTTAGGGACACCAGGCTCTCTGTGGTCTCAAACATCTATTTTTAAACCCGTCACAAAAGTACCCGTGCTATTTGGGAATGAGTGGCTCCAAACGCTCTGTTATAATTCAGTCTATTTATCTTTCTGGCTCCACATGGTTTCCCTAAACCTGCATGCAAGTCTAAACAGCGGCTTTACGAGAGCGGCGCTGATGTGGAAATCTCCTAAAATTAAACAGAATTTCAGCCCACTTTTATATATTTGTCTGTTGTTGGTTTTGTCCGCAGCAGTGTCACTATAGCAGGCACTGACGCCGCGTGGGTGTGTGTGTGTGTGCGTGCGTGTGTGTGTGTGTGTGTGTGTGTGTGTGTGCGTGTGTGTGTGCGTGTGTGTGTGTGTGTGTGTGCGTGCGTGTGTGTGTGTGTGTGTGGCGTGGTGACCCAGCATGACGCCGTAGTAAGCATCGCACATGGCTGCCAGCAGACAGAGAAAAAAGGAGTGAGGGAAATTGAAAGAAAGACAAAAAGAAGGGCGAGAAGGGAAAGTGATGAAGATCAAATTGTAGAAGACAGAGGGAGAAAAGAAAGAAAGAAAAAGGAAGAAAGAAAAGGAGAGAATGGAAATGAAGTAGTGACAAAAAAAAAACTAAAAAAGGAGAAAACCTTAAGAGGAAGAAAAAGAGAGGGAGACAGAAGAACAAGAAGAGAAAAAAATGTGACTCCAAAAAAGAAAATACACAAAAGTTTGAAGGTTCTGCTAGTATTTGTATTACTGTAGTTTGAATTTCAAGGTTCATTTCTGAAGAATAACTGAATTGTTCCTCTACACTGAACCCCTGGAGCCTCACATTTTCTTCTTCTGGGAAATAATATTGTTTTAAATCAGTTTGGTGTTTAGTGTATCTCACTACAGTACCCATGATCCCTCTGCAGTCATTATGAAGAAGTGTCCAAAACCATGAAATCACAGAATACTACGAACGCTTCGCTGTTACTGCATTCAGTAACAAAACAGACCTGCTGTTTTTTATTGCTGTGGAAAACTGGGTTGGCTTTTAAACCGATGTGCAGAAAGACTCTTCCTCATCTTTGTTCATTTCAACAAGTCCATCTCGTCTGTGGCATTCATCACGAAACATAGAAGTGTTTTGTGATCCGATGCTGCTGTCGACAGGACAGCGCCGTCCAACATCAAACCAGATCCCTGTTGAAAAAACAGTTTTTCTAAAGAAATATATCTGTTCCATGATGCAACAACGATCCCTGGCTCCACCTTCCTATGTACTTCCACTCAATTTTCATTTTTCTTCAATACACCGTCTGGGTTTGAGGTACATTCTTGAGTTTTCTCCAGTCAAATCTTTACCGGTCCAATCACGAACGGAGGGAGTGTCTGAGAACGATGGCGTCGAGATCGTGCACTAGTTTGAGTTGTAGTTCTGTAAAAGTCCGTTCAGTCCGTTGTGGCAACGCTGCTGAATATCCAGACGTTAAAGCCAGAGCAGGAATAATCTTTGCTGAGTTGTGTTGGGGGCCACTTCTGGACACTTCTGGACAAGTTATGTTTTCCAGCTTGCGCCATTAGTGGTGAAGGAGTTAGCTAAGGCTAACGCTAAGCCTACGTCACAACCACACGTTGGCGATTGGTTATGGCAGATCCAGAGGGACCCTGGGTAGATCCAATAGCTTTAAACTTCAACAGAGGACCCGCCTTCAAGGAAGTTACCACTGACCAATGGAGAGTGGCCAGACTCTCTGTGTACCAGAGACTGGTAGGACCACAATCGCCATTATTTTTGCTCAATATTATTTTCTACAAACATGGGAATCAATAAAACCAACACATAAAAATATACGTTACACTTTATGAAATAATTTGGTTTTCCTATGCAGCATAAAAGGAGGACAACTGGATTGTGTTATGCAACCCTGTGTTGTACAACAACGATAAATTAACCTTGAATACAGTATGTATGTATGTAAATGAGACAGGGTTGGAGATGGAGAGGTAGAAGAAGAAAAAAACAGTGACACAGAGACAGGGCAGGGCGTCCATGTTTTTTTTGTTTTTCTTCTTTGGTCATTTTTCCCCTTCTCAGGTTTCCCCCCTCACTTTGTTTCCCAACATATCATTGGCTCAGTGTGTGTGTGTGTGTGTGTGTGTGTGTCTGGAGCCATGGGATGAAGTGTGTGGTTACCCACTGGTGTGACCAGGGACACAGGGGCACCTCGCTCTCTCTCTCCCTCTCTCTCTCTCTCTCTCTCTCTCTCCCTCTCTCACTCTGTCACTTTCTGCTGCCTCTGTCCTTCATTCTCTCCATGTGATCTGTAATAGACCTAAATCACGAACTGGATGTCCCTCACCTTCCACTCTAAATAATATCTGTGAAATCTCCAGATATTTCCTTTAGATTTCATAATAACAATACTGCATATGATTTTTTACAGTTTAAGTATTACAGTTGAAATCACAGTAGTCAAAGCATTACTGGAAAAAAAATCACAATATAGCCACTATAGTACTGTAAATAGTAAAGTAAACTACTGTATTTTTATCTTATGTTGTGTATAGTTCTTTTGTATTTTACAGTGAATACATACAATACTGTAAACAGAAGTACGGTACCTTTACTATAAAAAGAATTCACAGTAACTTGCTGCACAATCGTTGCCAGTAAATTACTGTACATTTTATGTTAAATTTGTCACAGTGTACACTTTCTTTGTGTGTTTGTCGATTCGGGAAACATCCTCCGAGTTAGTAAAATTCTCATCACACATTCAACAGCCATTTCAAGTCCAGGGCTCGCCTCCCTGCGTACACATGTTCCACCAAAACCTTTCCCTTTTGCAGAGGCGCCGTTATTGCGTCCAGCACTAAGACGATTGTGATTGGTTTGAAGAAATGCCAATAAACCAGAGCATGTTTTTCTCCCATCCCAGAATGTTGTGTGGACTAGCCAGACCCTCCTCCGCAGCGGCCAATACAATATGTAGTAGGGGGTCCCGGCTCCGCCTCTCTTTCAAGTTAGGGGTCAACACACATTGAAGACCTCTGCTCTAGATGTTACTGTTGGATCATACCGATTCAACAGCTACTGAGTCATCGGCACACGCTTGTCCAGCTGTTCCCTGCTGCTGTGGGAAATTCAAATAGCAACATATCTACATTTAACATATGTGCCAATCTGTTGTATGAGTATCAAAAAAAAAGCTTACAGTTCCTTTTCATGGAGGCTGACGGTTGAATTGTGAGCGTGTTGATGAACCAGTCATGAGAAAAATAAGACACACACACACATACACACACACATATGCAGTAACAGAGCTGAGCACATTCCAGAGGAAAGACAGGGAAGAGGAAGGATGAGGTAAAGAATAAAAATCAAAAAAATCATTTTCTTTTAATATATGTTATAGTTTTGCTTTGCTGTTCCTTCGTACAGGCATCCCTTCCTGAGCTTCCAAACCCTCAAACCCCGTCTGAACCTCCTAATGGTCCCGTCTGAAGCCAGGAGAACCACCAGCCCAAACTGCTGGAAGTGACTGGACTCCCAGGAGTACTAGAACTCTCAGCGGCTCCGAGGAGCTTCCAGGTTTCTGGACAGCAAGGATTTCATCACAGGATGGACTTGTGCTACTGCAGCCAAGACCAGAACACAGCACAGGTCTCCAGGCCAAGCTGGGAGGGACAGAACCCAGTAAAGAGGAGATTGGGTCACAGATCCACCAGCTTTGGGTGCAAATTTGTTATGTGTTTGCAAAGTGGTTATATTATTATTCTCTTTCACTATTGGTATTTCTGTCTACTCTATGTACAGTATTTCATGTTCTGGACTACACACATTTACTTTACTCATGGTTCTTAAAAAAAGAACCCAGGTTCTGAACAATATAAACATGATCTTTACCCTTTTACATGTAATATATTTAATTAGAAATTGACAAATTAAGTGAGGGAAAATAATATTCCAATATCCCAATATTCTAATTATTGTATATCCTGAATTAATCGTTAAAACACCAGACCAACAACAAAAATCCACACACAAACACACACACACACACGCACACACACACGCACACACACAGACACACATTAGGAGGAAGCAGTAGTAAGCAGCAGTGACGTCAGGTTGATGTGGGATCAACAGCCGGATAAAAACATAAGATAAGGTCAAGGTGTCTTTCTCTCTCTCTCACACACACACACACACACACACACACACACACACACACACACACACACACACACACACACAGATGCAGTAACAGAGTTGATCACGTTCCAGAGAAAAGACAGGAAAGAGGAAAAATGAGGTAAAGAAGAAAAATAAACCGTTTTTTATGTATGTTATAGAGTTATAGTTTTGCTTTCCTTTTCCAGAGAGTACTGGCTCAAATGGCAGCACAGTTCAATATACTGTGTGAAATATATTTGAAAAATCTTCAGTGGTTTTGTGTCTCTTACTGTCCCTCTATTTTCTTTGGATTTTAAATCCTGTTTGATATTAGTTACTTTTTTATTTTTTGGTTATGGAGATGTGGTTTTACAAGTGTCATCTGCTTTAATGCTGCTCATTTAAAAAAAAAATACATAACAGCAAAGCATAGTGAGAGCAAACAAAACATGCTGTTTGTCTTTTCTTTCATCATATATGTTTTGTCATCGGTGTGGATATGAAACAGTATGTGTACACATAGTAGTTTTGGGTCTGACTTAAGCTGCAAGAAAATAAAGAAAGATCTGGTTCAGTAAACCTGGGAAACCTCCGAGTGGTTCTTGGAGCGGCTCTGATGATCTTGGTTCTGAATGTGTGGCCGGCTGCTTCTTTTGGCTTCAGACGAGCAGCAGTACAAGCTTGGATCTTTCTAGAAGCTGTCATTAGATTAGATTACATAATACTTTATTTATCCCACAATGGGGAAAGTCACTTATATAGCTAATGCAGCGAGACAGTGGAGACCAAACAGCAGCTGCATACAGATCTGAGGGTGACACGGGAATCAATTGTTGCTCCAATCCCATCCAGAGCCCACCAAAATACTCCCGCCATGTCTTGATCATGTAAATGCCCCCCCCCCCAAAAAAAAATTCCTGTCTTGCGAGATTCCGAGAGAAAGACTACCGGATCACGTCCTGCTCCCGTTTATGTTGTCTAAGCAGGTTATCAGCCTCTGTTGCAGCCCCCCGTAGCATGTTTTTTTTATTCCAATGTATTAGTCTGGAGAGACGCTGGATTAGTATCTTACGTTTTATCTGTTGTCTCCTCTGTTGCTGATTTTTTAAATAGTATTCTGCATTGTCTTTCTCCACGTCTTATTCCATCCACGTCACGAATGGACTCAACTCATCTGATAACTACCTACCTACCTGATTCATTCTGATTTATATTGAGTCTGAACTCATCAGGATCACGTCCACACCACTGGCTGTTCACATTATACAGAAATCATGTTGCAGACCTCATCTGCAGGGCATCAACAGTTATTAAAGAGAAGGAAGGGGGGTTATAAGTACAGTCGACTTCATGTCAAATTCCAAATCATAAAGTATGGGTTTGAGCGCCCAACTAGTCATCATGTGCATTTGCGTCTGACTTAAGTCCAAGTTACGTGGCTTGAGTCCACAGCTCTGAATACAAAATCCCCAGCAGCTGCTTCCTCCATGGAGAAAAAATAAAATTGAAATACATCCTCATCTGTCAAGTGCAGTCAGTTTCCAAAGAGTAAAAGTTAATGAAACAGTGATTGAACTTAATGTTTGAAGCCAAAAGACAACAAGACAGAAAGACAAAGAAAAGCACGGCAGTGTGAAGAAGCGTCATCCTTCCTTTAGTTTGCAGATCTTCTCCAATGAGTCTGATGTTAACTTCATATCTTAACTCTCCTCCAGACCAGAGGACTTAAACACTGTTTGGTTTGGACAGCAGGCAGTAAGAAATAAAGTCCAAGTATTTTAGGTTATTTCAACTAGTATTTTGCTCAGGTTTGGTCCCATCTATAAACCTGGGTTAGAAGCCATAAGAGCTTCTAGAAAGATCCAGGTTTTTATTGCTACTTTTCAAAAGCCAAGAGATCCACCAGACCACAGACTGTGACCTGGAGGCTTGGCAGCAGTTTATCTCAAAACTGTACTGTATGTGAGACTGAAGATGGATTCATTTTGGTTATACAATTATAAAGTTGTAAAATACAACGTGTCAGTCTTTGTCAGAGATAGAACGATAAAGCCTTTATTTTAACAGTTGTCCATCTACTAAGGTTACATCTACACTACAACATTTTGGTTCAAAAACAAATATCTTTTTTCACATTTACACCTTGCGTCTACAATACTACGGCGTTTCCGGGCCCCTAAAACAGAGACTTTTGTAAACACTGCTGCCCCGTTATGGTTGTTTGTAAACTCTGGGGTTGCATTGGAGTCTGGACAGGTAAGATAGGCTTACATACCTTTCCGATGGCGCTCTCTGTTCATTTATGCATGCTTGAAGTTTAGCTAACTGACTGGTTTCATCTGGCTTGATTGACAAGTATAAGTATAAAAATACAATGAAAGTTAATTGAGTGTTTCCTCATAAAATTGCCTAGAGAAAGCATATATAAGGTGAATAGAATTGGTCCAAGCACTGAGCCTTGTGGAACGCCATGGCTAAGTTTAGCATACTTGGAGGATCTTTCATTAACATTAACAAATTGAGATTGATTGGATAAATATGACTTAAACCAACTTAGTGTGATTCCTTTAATGCCAACTAAATGTTCCAGTCTCTGTAACAGGATGGTATGGTCAATGGTGTTGAATGCAGCACTAAGATCTAGTAAAACAAGTCCTTTGTCTGCAGCAGTTAGAAGGGCATTTGTCATTTTCACCAGTGCCGTCTCTGGGCTATAATACTTTTTTAATCCTGACTTAAAGTCCTCAAGTAAACTATTACTATGTAGAAAATCCCATAACTGATTAGCGACTACCTTCTCAGGGATATTGAAGAGAAAGGGAAGGTTAGATTTAGGTCTATAGTTTGCTAAGACCTCCGGGTCGAGGGAGGGTTTTTTCAGGAGACGTTTTATCACAGCTTCTTTGAATGACTGCGGTACATAACCTGTTAACAAAGACATATTGATCACATCATGATCATGCCAAGGGGAATGATTATTTAAGTAGCCTCGTTGGGATGGGGTCTAAGAGACAGGTAGATGGCTTAGCTGAAGAGACCTTTGGAATTAATTGTTTGAGGTCTATAGGATAAAAGCAGTCTAAGTGTGTGTCAGGTCTTGTCGTTCTTTAAAGCAGTCCTAAACACGTTATTCTGGAACGTTATTTCTGCCTGCCTGACCTTCTGTCTGATCCACCGACTGAGTTCACCTGGTTTAGCCTTTCCGGTTTAAGTAACATTAACCTGTCTGCCTGCAGTGAGTCTTGCTTTAGGTTTGAGTCATGACAAAATATGTATCAGACTTTAGTCCCAGCTTGCAGCAATGTGCAGCTGAATCAGGTGCATTTCGGGAACAAGGAAAGCAAACTTCAGAGGAGAAACAAGGATTTGAGCACACTGATTGATCTGCAGCCTTTATTACTGCAAGCACATCAATGTTACTTCTGTGTCTTTATCAGAGTCTAAATGACTTTTGACCAAATTCTTACTCTAAAATGGTCCATAAACAAGTGATAATTTTCAGGATTTGTTTAAGGGTTTTATAAACTCTTTTACGCACGGACGGCGTCTTCCAGTGTGACAACCCATTAATCACCGTGAGCAAAGTTGGCCAGAACGAACTTTGACAACGCTGAGGCTGATGTGTATTTATGTGTCAAACCTTCAGTGACAGTTAGAAAGTGAAAATGCTCAAACAAAACCTTTAAAATAAAAATGCCATAAAGGGACGAAACTGCAGTTCAGGTAAAGAAACACCAACGTCCTGCTTGTCTTAACTGAAATGTGAAAACAATGCTGGGATTGTTCTGTGAAAGTGTCAAGAGGTCAGATATTGTTGACATGGGAGACGGAACGGGGGGTGTGAGAGGTTGAGCACAATAGAGAGAAGAGAAAGGAAATGGAGAAAATGGTACAGAGAGAATTCTGACCTCCTGTTCTCAGCTCTTAACATCCTGTCGAAGGAAAATCCCGCAACGCAAGTATAACAGGTGTTTCACTTTGCTGCACACACAGAGAAATAATATGAAGTTAACATTTGTTAATGTCATTGCAGTTTTCTCTTTTGTTACGTCACATTTCTTCCTTTAATGTCACTCCAAGCTGAGAGAATTAGGGTTATTCTACAGCTGCGTATGAATCACCTCGGATTATAGGCATCAGTTTTGTAGTATGTAAAAATAACACATCATAGTTCGCAATATGCACTTTGTGTGTGAAACAACATCAGTTAATGCATGCCTTAGTCTATATGGGATAGGGATATGAAAAGGATTTGAAGTGATAGTATTGTATAATGACTGTATTTAATCTGCTGTAGATAGATGGTACAGAAAGAAGAAGAAAGGGTACAGTGTAAATGTGTGTGTATGTATGTCTATGATGTGTAAATAAGTGAAGCATAAGATTTTGTATTTACTAAAGGATAAAAGTAGAGAAAGGGGGTCGGACCTGAGACGTTGTTTATGAACTTCTTCCTACTCTTTGAACATGGGAATTTTTTTGTTTGAATGACTTTCAATCATTTTAGAAGATTGTGCTTAGAAGTACATGACCTTATATTTCTGTCATTTTAATTATATATATGTATGCATTAATGTATGTACTGTATACTGTATATATATTTTATTTTAAGTTCAAATAAACTACTACTACTACTATATCCACAACGTTCCACTTGCGGGATTGCTCCGACGCCTCCATTGGATTTCACTCTTTTAGGTGAGATTTCCTCTTACTTTGTGATGGCGTTCTAGCCTCTGGTGGATTTCTGAGGACTATGGTTACCTGGTCCTCAGATCTCTGCAGGGTAAATCCAGACAGCTAGCTAGACTATCTGTCCAATCTGAGGACTATGGTTACCTGGTCCTCAGATCTCTGCAGGGTAAATCCAGACAGCTAGCTAGACTATCTGTCCAATCTGAGGACTATGGTTACCTGGTCCTCAGATCTCTGCAGGGTAAATCCAGACAGCTAGCTAGACTATCTGTCCAATCTGAGGACTATGGTTACCTGGTCCTCAGATCTCTGCAGGGTAAATCCAGACAGCTAGCTAGACTATCTGTCACATCTGAGTTTGCTGTTGCACTAAAACAACCTTTGAACGTACACATGTTCCACCAACACAAGATCCTTCCTGAGACTATTTTGCAGAGTCGCCATGGCTCTGTGCGGAGGAAAGATGATTGTGATTGGTTTAAAGAAATGCCAATAAGCCAGAGCACGTTCCTCTCCCAGAGCTGCCAACTTTTCCAAAAACCTTGGAGTGAGATTTGGTGGGGCCACCCCATATTTTGCTGCGTACAAAGCAATTTCTTTGGCTCTTTCAGCATCATTATCCTTCAGGGTTTAAATTGGGATTTGTTATTTGTGGGGGGGGGGGGTTTGCTTTCCCTAGGGGGGTCTGGGGGTATGCCCCCCAGGAAAAAATTTTGAAAAATAAACCATTAAATGGCACTTTCTGGAGAGTTTTGTGCAAAAAAAATGGAGAAATCAAGTCGTACATGATATGTGCAAAACTGTAGGGTTAAGAGCCTTTGCATTGTTGTAGCATCAACAGGTATTAGGGCATTTAGCATTTACATTCATGTTAATCAGTCATCACTTGATTACACATTGTGTTACCTTCTTATGATATAAGAAGTGACCCAGACAATGTGCCAAACATAATGAGCCACATGAAGAGACCGTAGCATATGTCAGTAGCAACAGCTGAGAAGATTTGGGTCTGTGGTGAACAGGTCCAGGGGTCCCTGGTGTAGGGACCAGGGACCCAAAGATAAATTAATGTTGAGGGATCAACTAAGACCACTGAAATTCTGAAGAATGAGAAC
>CM057243.1:31675147-31729146 GCA_029931835.1 Etheostoma nigrum | reverse complement strand
AAGAGAGGTGTGATGTTGTAAAACTAACTCCTGTCCTCAGGACAGCAAATGTGCTTGGGATGACTCGAAGATACTAGAAACTAAAATATACATACAGGTTTTGACCCAATACCTAGATATCGACATTGCTGCGCTATAGTTGGGTTGACATTTGTTGCTTTTGAAAATTATTTTTCCAATTAGATTTTTTATATATAATCATCAGTAACGTGGATTTAATGAGTTCTAAATAAAAGCAAAAAGTAGAATAGCTAGAGCAGTCTGGTAAGTAACAAAATGACATCATTTATTGTAATGCAGCTTGTAAAACTAGGAAAGACAACACTTGTGTCATATTACAATATCCAACATCTTAGAAGATATCCAGTCTCATATCACAATATCGATAGAATATTGTATATTATATTATATATTGCTCCGCCCTACTTGAAGATACTGAATGGTAGATAAGAGGAGTTGGGATTCATCAAACCAGCTGCTCTGTACTTTTTAATTTAATTCCTACGACGCTGTGAAAAGCTAAACTTTCCCAGTTGGGATCTAATGACAACACCACGTTGTCAACTGTGTGTGAGGAGACTCAGGAACTATCTGTGGAGGACAGGAAGTGTCCTGCAGACGCTGCAGCTCCATTTCACTCATAAATACCCGAACAGGGGCAACATGAGCTGACTGACAGGCCCAGGTCCTTTACCTCGGACCTCGGAAGCCTAAGGTGGGAATGACACCACACTCGGGTTGAATGGGTTCCATTTAAGTCCGATTGTTTTCATTAGCTCTAGCCAAGTTAGACATGGTTAGCAATACCAGTTGATAACAACGCTTTACGTTGGTTTGTGTTAATGCAAACAGCGTGGCAACATGTCCACGATAGAAGTTGGCAGGACTGTGAGTACAACTGATTTAGTGAGACACAAATAAGATGAAGTGCTTATAACTATGTATAATTAAGTACGTTACTATAGTTTTCACAACTGTTGATTCCGAACGAGTAAAACATCGTTCCGAACTCGTAAATGGTGTGTTTCCGAGTTCTGAGCACAAATGGAACTCACAACACCAGGATCCTACTGTGTGTGTGTGTGTGTGTGTGTGTAGAAGGACTTACATCAATTAAGTGTTTGACTTCCTGTTTCTTCAGATCACTGCTGATCTTAGCAGCCAGTAGGATGCAGGCAGCTGACACCAACTTCCTGTAAAACAACATGAGTGAAAGGAGCTGACACAACATGATGATCCTGATGGACCGGGAACTAAAAACACCTCATTTCCATTTTACTCTCCATCTTCTGACAACTTTCACCTTTTGTTTTGCATTGCATTTCCCATTGTGTATATGCAGCTAAGTGATAAAATCTACAATCTATATAAGGGACAGTTCACCGATGCCGACTGCTTGCAGTTCTAGGTTTTTAGTTTTTATTCTGTTTTTGGTTATTTGGCTTGGTGGTTTAATCCCCTACTTGTCTAAACCACTAACTCTGGTCCCTGATCCCTGCCCACAGAGCTGGTAGGTCTGCAGCTCTGAGGAGAGCCGGTCAGACCCTCTGTTCTGCTTCAGACAGGGAGGCCTCCAAAGAAAAACACGCCTACCCGATGCTCTGATTGGCCACTATAATCATTTATTATTAATTGGTTTTGTCTAAAAACTCAATGCATTTCAATGGGAAGTGTGCAATTCAATATATCTGCCACAATAAATGCTATAAACACAAAACATGTGATGAATGTTTGTCATGTTGTTCGGAGCTATAATCAATATAGACCATTTTGGGCCATTTTGTCCCTTCTGAGGTCAAGTGCGTCGTATATGACGCCAAACGGCACTTCTGATTCATAACTCTGTAACTTAATAATATAACTAGTAGAAACATACTGTCTTTTGCCGTCGCCCCCGTTCTGCTGATGTCTTTGTTTTCTCTGTGATATAAATATATATCTGTGAGATTAATGCTCCATTTTATATTTATTTATTTGTCTTTATGGTCCTACGACCTTTTTAACATGCAGCACACATATTCTAATAGCCCAGTTTTTATTGAAAAGAAATGGTGTTCATAGATTGACTATGAACAACAGGGTTGATGTTTTACAAGCTTTTATAGAAAATAAAACCAGATGGACCAGAGATTGTCAAAAATCCTGTAGGGCTCTGGGATCGTTTTAATATCAATGTACCGCCGACCCGCGGCTCCCCCCTCTCCATATTTCCTGACGTTTGGGTTTTGCATTGTCACGCTTTTGGTTCTGGTTTTGTCGACCAAACAAAAAATCCTAGCTAGCTACCAAACATGAAATGTATCATATCTCGGTCAATTAAGTAAAAAATAAAATAAACTATCTAGGGATGTCAGAAAAAGCGACAAAGACTTCGAAAAAATCTAAAATGGAGACAACAACTCAAAACCCCAAAAACCTGGAAAAAGGCGACAAAAATGAAGGAAAAAGCAACAAAACCGTGAAAGAAGCATCAAAAACACTGAAAAGGAAGGAAAACTTCAGAAAAGCCCACTTTGGAGTATTTGATGAATGTATCTATCACGTGTTCGGGACTCCATGCAGCTGCTGTGAGGTTAGAGTACCTGTTCTGTTTATTCAGTCGACCCTGCAGCACCAACTTCTCAAAGTAGACAAACGCCATCGCGATGGTGACGGGCTGTATGTCGCAATCCTCCCCGACTACTCTCATCTCTCTCTTCAGACTGTTAGACAAGGACAGACACAGAGACACCACAGTGATGAATATGATACCATTCAGTCTTACTGTGTATAACAACACATCAAGTGTATTCTTCTGTCATTTGAAAAACATTACCTGCGTATCTTGCTGAGGGTGAGTTTAATGTGGGGATACTTCTCCTTGAACGTCTCGTTCATGTCTTTCTTCAGATCAGACGGCTTGACATATTCTATTACTGTCGTCTGGAGGATAAACGATAAAAAAGGGGAATAAGTAGTGAAAGGCAAAGAAAATGGAGAAAACAAAACAATATAAAAGGAGTGGAGTAAGGGAAGATCTCATGAAGTGGAAATATTTGTAGTCATGTGGAAGTGAAAGTAAGATGAGACATTTTAAAGTCAAACTATTGTCCCTGAATGAGAATGAACCTCATGATAGTGATAGTAAACACTACGGAGTGTTTCCATTTCTCTACTGCTTCACTCTGAGCGCACCCTGCCAACAGCCTGGCATGTCCATTCACTCTAAGAAATAAATAACCAGAAAGGTTCTGGCAGCATGTTACCCGGACTTTGGCCCGTTATTACACAACAGCAATTTTGAGTGTACCTATAGTCAAAATACAGAACATTTTCTTTTAGGCCAGAACATTTTTTTTTAGGCCTGTATAAAATTATCTCATACATAGCTGCTCAGTTAGTAAAAAAACTTCCAAAATGTGAAAAAAAAGTGTCAAACATGGACATCTTCAACCTCCGGGCTGGACAGAAGATTGTATTGTGAACGTGATTCAGAGAAATACAACTGTGAATCACGTTCTCTGGACAATTTCTGTTAAAATATACAGACATACAGTACAACTCTTAATACACGGCTAGTTTTTAAGAGTGTACATGCTATGTATCTGTGTGTTTTAATGGTATTTTGTAACATTTCAACACTATACCGGTCATAACCTGAAGGAACAGTGAACTCAGGTGAGCTAGCGGTATCGGTTAGCTATAGAATAATCTCCACGAGCCTGTTGTCCATCAATACATATCACTGCACGGTGATATGGTAGTTCGGTAGAAAGAAAATAGTTCCAACATGAAACTGCTCACAAACAAGTCAGTGGATTATCTTAAATTACCTGGTCATGACTTCTTCTTCCCTTTAAAACATGTCTATATCAGAAATATGAGTTTCTTTTTAACCAAATTAACACAAAAAATGGATTGGATTCCTTCCAACGCTCTTTGCAAATACAATTGATCCTGTTCATTCCTCTGATCTTAACTATTAGTCCAAATTATTCAAATATTAGGTATAATTCTATATAAATGAGGGTTATTGACCATGGATTCCAAAAAGTAGTGTAAAACCAGTATTAGTTAGGTGGTGTTAAAGTCTGAAAAAAGGACGAAAATGTCAAAGTTTTGTCGCTTTTTGACCCGAGAGGACAACACAAGGGTTAAACAGGGTTAAAATGCTGACAGCTAAACAGTGTAAAGTGTGACTGTATTTCACTGTAGAGGATCCAACAGCGGACGTTCAACAGTCTGCAGCTGCCACTGTTGGAGAAACAACACAGGCAGAAGCCTCGTGGTGCATTCAAATTTATTGTAAAATACCCTTTTCCCATGTGCCGGTTGTTTTTGTGGTTTAACAGCAATTTACCAGTGAAATACATTATTGTTATAAGTTGTAGTTATTACTATATTATTAACTCATTTCATTGTTGACCATATGGCCTTAGCAATAAACAAGCTGTTCTTTAAAGTCTTTGACTTTTCAGGCAGGTTGAGGCACCAGCACCTTTTAAAAAGTATCTCTTTAGCACCGGTATCGGAAAAAACCAAACCATACCCAACCCTTGTAATGGTGATGCTAGAGTAGGTGGTGAAATCCCACTGTGTAATGCTAACACACGCGCACGCACGCACGCACACACACACACACACACACACACACACAGTGACAAAGCAGCTCAACTCAGCCGTAATCTCCTGTTATGGATTAAATAGTAATGATAAAGCGTGTGTGTGACTCCATAGTTTTTAATTCTCAGCGGAGGAATAAAACTAAGCTGCTGCCTATAGGATCGTTATGTTGATGATGTAAGAGCTGTGTGTGTGTGTGTGTGTTTCCCAGTAGTGATTATTGTCTTCTCAGAGGTCTATAATCCTCAAGGCTGCTTTCTCATCTACACTTCTGTCATCTGTTCTTTGTTTCCTCTCTGTCTGTCCGTCCTTCACTTTTTCATTCTGCTCCTTGAAAATGTAAATCTTGGTGTAATTTAGCTCTTAATCAACATTGTAAGGTTTGCAAGCACCACTAGATTTAGGATGAAGCTTAATAAGATCATTTCTTTTAATGTGAGTGTCTTCTCACCATGTAGGAGGCGAAGATCAACACCCGCTTGTGTTTCCCACAAGGCCACTGGGGGTCACTGAGGAGGTTAGGATCGTAGTCTGTCACATCTTCTAGACCTGGCACACACACACACACACACACACACACACACACACACACACACACACACACACACACACACACACACACACAGTTAAGTCAGAACTAAAACACAACATAAGGATCAGAAATGACCCTGTGTGTAAAAGAATAAAACCTAATGTGAGTGGGTGAGAAGCATGGCCACACGGTATCTGCAGGTTCAGATTTTTAAGAATTTTTTTAGGGATTTTGAAAGAATTAAAAAAAATACCAGCTACCAGCTACTACCATCAACATGCAAAGTACACATGCTGCCTCCAGTTTATTCACAGTATACGAAAATGGTGATGAGATGTGAGGTTTGGGCATGTTAGTGTAAAGGTCCCATGGCATGAAAATTCCACTTTATAAGGTTTTTTAAATTAATATGCAACAATTAACAATTAATATCCCCCCCCCCGACATCACACAGTTTTACAGTTGTGAACAAAACCACCCGATTACTGTTTTTTGGGACTGTGTTTAGCCAGCTAACATATGATGTGTGAATACAGCAGCTTTGAGAGCTGAGACTAAAGAGAGACATGTGATGTCACAAGAAGACTAAAAATATAAACCTGCTATTAAGAAACACACACACACACAGACACACACAGACACACAGCTGTGTTGTGTTAATGAAAGGTTCCGGATTACAGAGTTTTAGAAGCTAATACAAGGCTCTGACACTGTGTGTGTGTGTGTGTGTGTGTGTGTGTGTGTGTGTGTATTCATAGATAGCAGAAACATGAGACACAGTGTACATGTTTAAATATAAAAAGTTGACACAGCTACAACAACTGCCTCTCTTCTTCCCATCCCTCTCTAATCTCATCCCTCTTTACCTCTTCCTCTTCCTCTCACTGCAGCCACATACACACTAGAGGGTGTCAATTTTTCGGGACTCTCGCGGGTCATGTGATTCCTGCGGGTACGGTAGTCAGTCTCACTGTTAGTAACGTGATAGGGACGGATAGAGCATTAAACTCAAGGGGAGGGGGAAGGAGTCAGAAGATGTGCAAGGCATTTTGTTTTAGAAAAAAAAAATGTATTTAATAAATATGAAACTACACAGTGTCATTATTAATTCATAGAGACACGGGGAAGTTCAGGCTTTACTAGGCCTGTGTGTGTGGCTGCAAAATGCAGTAATACATCGCTAGCTTTGGTTCTTCTGAAGTCCTGTCAGGTCTACCCAGCAACACTGAAACTCCTGTGTTGTTGCTGCGCCGCCTGGGGACACTAAGTAAGATAATCAACTATTTAAAGGCATGTAGCTCATACTAGTTAGGTAGTAGTCGGATGAGCCGAGTCCATTCATGATGTGGATGGAATAAGACGTGGAAAAGGTGCATAAGCAACGACAATGCAGAATACTATTTAAAAAATCAACAACAGAGGAGACAACGGGTAGAAGGTAAGATACTAAACCAGTGTCTCTCCAGACTCATTTGTTGGACTAAAAAAAAACATGCTACATGGGGGAACAGAGTCTGATAACTTGCTTAGACAACATAAACGGGAGTGGGACGGGATCCGGTAGTCTTTCTCTCGGAATCTCGCAGGACAGGAATTTTTTTGGGGGGGCAGTCACGTGATCGGGACATGGCGGGAGTATTTTCTTGGGCTCGGGATGGGATGGGGGCGACAATTGATTCCTGTGTCACCGTCTAATACACACCCCTCTGTCTTTACTTCCTGTATCACTGTTCTCCCTTTTAGTCTAAATACAGGGACACTATCCACCCTAGATTTGACTTGGTCAAATACTATAATTCAAAGTTTGAGGTTATGGCAAGGTTCACCAATGTTATGAAATGTGTGTGTGTGTGTGTGTGTGTGTATTACCCAGGTCCAGTCCCATGGTGCTGTTCAGTCTGCTGGGTGGGCAGCTCCTGCCCGCCATGCTGTGAGCGCTCCTGGACACGGGGATCTGCAGCGTCAGGTCACTGGCCGACGACGGCTTGTGCCTCACCAGGGCGTTAGTGGGGTACAGGAACTGGGCGTACGACACCGACTGAGACAGAGAGAGAGAGGAGTTAATAGGATCTGACCAATTTTAAAAGTAATTGTGTGCACATCTCACCTTCTGGCAGCTGCAGGACGAATTAAAATACTAAAGTGAAAAAATGTAACGTCCGTAACACTGCCTTATGCAGCCATAATTTCTAAATCTGAACACTTGAAACTCTCCCTGATCATTGAAAACAACTACCTGTGTGCATCTGAATGTCTGAATGTGTGTGTGTGTCTACCCTGCCGTAGGTGTCCAGTTGGAAGCCCTCTAAACCCGGCAGCATCTCCAGGGTGGTGGAGATGTTACCAGCCGAATGCCTCCTCCTCGGGTGGTTTAAGGTAGGGTCACTGGAGAGAAAAGAAGGGAGGGAGAGAGAGTGCTAAGGTCAAGGTAGTCTATATCAACGATGTTTCATTTCCAGGATTGTTCAGGTGCCGCCAAAGGTTTCGCCGGATGTCTCTCATTTGTGGAGGAAGGTCTGGCAATGTGAGACTCCAGTTAAGGTGACTGGGCAACAGAGTTGCTCCAGACAACAGGTTTACCAGCAGGAATTAAAATGAATGAATTAACAGCTCGGAGAAAAGATTCCCAACATGATGAATCTGATTGAGAGCACTGCAGCAGTTTGAATTAGTCATGTCGTTGTTACAGAAACGTGTGATGTAATTGTTGAACAGCTGATTAAACTGAAAGAAGTAATTAATCAATATGGCAATATAAATTAGATGTAAATGAAACTTGTAGATGAATCCAACTGATTTTAGTGACCTGTAATTTCCTCTGGCACCACCATCATACCAAATTATGTCCTCAAAGCTAAATGTTTTTATCACTCCATGATGTTTCCTATAGCACCACCTTCATTTAAGCAGTTTTGTATTTACAATACAAATTAAATACAAACAAAAGTATTTTATTCCTATTATTATTACATGTATATTGTATGTATGTATATTGTATCCTAGCATTTCATGCTAGGATACAATACTAGATACGATACTAGGATTTCATTATATTCTGTGCTGTGTGACTGATTTTACTGCTGCAACACTGTAATTTCCCATTTTATTAGGATCAATATCTATCTATCTATCTATCTATCTATCTATCTATCTATCTATCTATCTTCAAGAGAAAAATTCTCATTTTTGGATATGGAGAACTCTGCAACCTCTAGGGGCTACTGGAGCTTTAGATTTCTACTTCTACTTATAATAGACTTCTAAGACTTTAACAATACAGTACGTCACAATATATATAGCAGTCTCTTTCATATGTATTGGCCAAAAAAGGAGACATATGACATGAGCTGCACCCACAACGATCCGAAATAACTACAAACAGAACAATCTTTTATCATCCTTCCAACGTCTCCCTGCCTGAAGCCTTTTAAGGGGACAGAGAGAGACATGCAGTGTGTGTGAAAGGTCAAACGTCACTTCCCACCGCAGCCGCATGTTCTGCTCAACTTTCAGAGTTACAAACCACAGCATCAGCTACCAGATAAAAGTGGAAATGTGACGCCTGAACTCACTTCCTCTGCGGGAGAAAAACCACCAAGAAGACTCATGCTGGCTCAGTGTGTGTGTATGTGTGTGTATGTGCGTGTGTGTGTGCACGCATGTGTGCGTGTGTCACAACAGAGAAAGATGGAGCAATTTTTATACGTGTTTATATCTGTATATCTGTGTGCACATAACAGATTATTTTTTCCTTTAGTACTGATACTACAGTGTATGTGTGTGTGGTGTGATGGTAAGCATGCACTGACTGTGTGCGTGTGTGTGTGTGAACAGGATTAGGAGAAGAACAAAACTGTAATAAAATCTGTATTTTCAGCTGTGTGTTTATACAATATCTGAGTGTGCTGTGTGTGTGTGTGTGTCTGTGTGTTTGTGTGTTAGAGTCAGGGAGAATAGGAAAACATGACAGTGAGTATGTTTTGCTCCTATCTGTACATGAGTCTATAACAACGTAAGGGTTTATCTGTGGGGAAGTTTTTGTGTGATTATGTCAGAGAGAGTGTGTGTGTGTGTGTGTCACACACTAAAAAGCCCTTAGGTCAAGTCAGGAGGCACATGGGAAAATCATGTTGTTCCATAAGCAACTCCTTTCTACTTTATCTCTTCAGGTTGAGGACATCACATCCTCTACTCGGTGTTCCTCCTGTGGCCAGCCTGTACACTGAGCTAAACGTGTATGTGTGTGTCTGCGTGTGTGTGCATGAGTGTGTGTATGAGTGCGTGTGTGTGCGGTTGTGTTGATTACCTAAGGTAGAAGCTTTCTCCGTAGGGCAGAACAGAGAAGGCAGCACACAGAGATCTCTTTGCACAGATCAGCACGATCCTGAAAGATAACCAAACACACAGCATTAGTGGTTACGTTGCAGAAACATCTGTCCAGCTGACTGTTTCTAGATGAGAAAAAGGAATCTGGCCCTCACTGTCAAGGTCACAGCAAAATCCCTGGTGAGCAGCCACCGGGCTTGTCGACAAGACACAGAAAACCAACTCCAGAGTAGGGCTGTGAAGATGAAAAGTCTCTAACTGACCTAATTTAGTCACAATGATATAGTCAATGCATTCTTTACTTCATACAGGCTGCACCTACTTATCAAGTACAACAACAAAAAAAACAGTATATAAGTCTGTATCTTTGTCCAGCGGGGCAATATCACCTAAAATCAATATCATCATATTAAAATGTTGATTTTATAGTTTTATTACATGTGCAATAAACACATTTTATTAAAATACAATCTGTTGATCTATCAGTTGCTGACACAGCCTGTTTTTTATTCCATCCTTGTTCTCCCTCATTGCAGTTACTTAATATATTGGCTCTTTATTTTATTATTTCTGTACTGCATGTATAGCAATCCCACTTTTATTGCCTTCCTCTTGCGAAAAACAATCAAACTGATTTCATCTTGGTTTAATTTAGTTTTTGTTTCTGTCTCCAGTGGACAGATGTGTGTTTGATAATAATATTGTACTAAAACATGTGAGACATGTGGCATATGTTCAGTAAGTAGAAATACAACCAGAGGAAGTGCTGAGCTCCAATATGAAGCTACGAGAACAGTCAGGTGGAAAATTAAACTACCACATTTTATAATAGAATATTTATATAATTTATAATGACAAATAAATGATTTTGATAAATGAATATTTAAACAATAAAAACAGACAGTCAACCATGTCATGAGCGTTGGTGTTGCATAGTCTGTCCACCAGAGGACGCTCTACAACGTCCCTGTTAGTGATGTCGTTGCATAGTCTGTCCACCAGAGGACGCTCTACAACGTCCCTGTTAGTGATGTCGTTGCATAGTCTGTCCACCAGAGGACGCTCTACAACGTCCCTGTTAGTGGTGGCGTTGCATAGTCTGTCCACCAGAGGACGCTCTACAACGTCCCTGTTAGTGATGTCGTTGCATAGTCTGTCCACCAGAGGACGCTCTACAACGTCCCTGTTAGTGGTGGCGTTGCATAGTCTGTCCACCAGAGGACGCTCTACAACGTCCCTGTTAGTGGTGGCGTTGCATAGTCTGTCCACCAGAGGACGCTCTACAACGTCCCTGTTAGTGATGGCGTTGCATAGTCTGTCCACCAGAGGACGCTCTACAACGTCCCTGTTAGTGGTGGCGTTGCATAGTCTGTCCACCAGAGGACGCTCTACAACGTCCCTGTTAGTGATGCCGTTGCATAGTCTGTCCACCAGAGGACGCTCCACAACATCCCTGTTAGTGATGGCGTTGTATAGTCTGTCCACCAGAGGACGCTCTACAACATCCCTGTTAGTGATGGCGTTGCATACTGTCCACCAGAGGACGCTCTACAACGTCCCTGTTAGTGATGGCGTTGCATAGTCTGTCCACCAGAGGACGCTCTACAACGTCCCTGTTAGTGATGGCGTTATATAGTCTGTCCACCAGAGGACGCTCTACAACGTCCCTGTTAGTGATGGCGTTGCATAGTCTGTCCACCAGAGGACGCTCTACAACGTCCCTGTTAGTGATGGCGTTGCATAGTCTGTCCACCAGAGGACGCTCTACAACGTCCCTGTTAGTGATGGCGTTGCATAGTCTGTCCACCAGAGGACACTCTACAACGTCCCTGTTAGTGATGGCGTTGCATAGTCTGTCCACCAGAGGACGCTCTACAACGTCCCTGTTAGTGATGCCGTTGCATAGTCTGTCCACCAGAGGACGCTCCACAACATCCCTGTTAGTGATGGCGTTGTATAGTCTGTCCACCAGAGGACGCTCTACAACATCCCTGTTAGTGATGGCGTTGCATACTGTCCACCAGAGGACGCTCTACAACGTCCCTGTTAGTGATGGCGTTGCATAGTCTGTCCACCAGAGGACGCTCTACAACGTCCCTGTTAGTGATGGCGTTATATAGTCTGTCCACCAGAGGACGCTCTACAACGTCCCTGTTAGTGATGGCGTTGCATAGTCTGTCCACCAGAGGACGCTCTACAACGTCCCTGTTAGTGATGGCGTTGCATAGTCTGTCCACCAGAGGACGCTCTACAACGTCCCTGTTAGTGATGGCGTTGCATAGTCTGTCCACCAGAGGACACTCTACAACGTCCCTGTTAGTGATGGCGTTGTATAGTCTGTCCACCAGAGGACGCTCTACAACGTCCCTGTTAGTGATGGCGTTGCATAGTCTGTCCACCAGAGGACGCTCTACAACGTCCCTGTTAGTGATGGCGTTGCATAGTCTGTCTACCAGAGGACGCTCTACAACGTCCCTGTTAGTGATGGCGTTGCATAGTCTGTCTACCAGAGGACGCTCTACAACGTCCCTGTTAGTGATGGCGTTGCATAGTCTGTCCACCAGAGGACGCTCTACAACGTCCCTGTTAGTGATGGCGTTGCATAGTCTGTCCACCAGAGGACACTCTACAACGTCCCTGTTAGTGATGGCGTTGTATAGTCTGTCCACCAGAGGACGCTCTACAACGTCCCTGTTAGTGATGGCGTTGCATAGTCTGTCCACCAGAGGACGCTCTACAACGTCCCTGTTAGTGATGGCGTTGCATAGTCTGTCCACCAGAGGACGCTCTACAACGTCCCTGTTAGTGATGGCGTTGCATAGTCTGTCCACCAGAGGACGCTCTACAACGTCCCTGTTAGTGATGGCGTTGCATAGTCTGTCCACCAGAGGACGCTCTACAACGTCCCTGTTGGCAACACTGATTTCTTTTTGTTATTGTGTTTTTGTTCAAAGGACTTTAAGTTTAATTTCTTAAGTTTTTATTTTTATAAATTTTATTTATCAGACCTTTAATATATTTTGATAGACCTCTGTTCTGTTGTGACAATAAAACAAATAATTGTCATTATTTTAGTGAGAACTCATAAATAACTAATGTTAGGGAAATCTGTTATAACCAAATATTCGTATTGGCGTCGGAATTATTAGTCGAGCTCTACTTTGTTCCTGCGTGTTCTGCAGACAGGAGAACCATCTTCAATGAACTGTCCTTTGGCATTCTTATAATAACCAAAATATGCCCATGTATTACATTGTTAATCAATTCTAGAAATAAATAATTCATAAAAAATGAATGAATAAAATAAATAACTAAATAAACATGTGGCGTCAATTGCAAACCATTTAAATAAATAATAAATTATTGCCTGTGCTATATGTTCTGTAAAAAGGTTTCAAACTCTTAAAAAGGTTTGACATCGACCTGGACCATTAGCAGAGATTGGTTAACAACGACGTGTTCTACTGGGTTTTAATGGACTGGGGGGGTGGGTTCACCAGACGTCTCCTGCGATATATTGCAATTTATTACCTTTTTCCAACTTCTAATTTTTCCCAATTTCAAATGATGTGTCCAAAAGGAAACTTTGTTAACATCTGTTTTATCTAAAAAGAAACATTTCATATTTTCATGTTGATATCACTTAAATTTTATTGCTGCAAAATGTTATTGTCAAACAGACAAACTGACCAACATATATATAATTTCAGATCCATACTTGGCGCCTGTGTATCGATACAGTATTGCCACTGAAACCCCCCCCCCCACCCCCATGACAGCTCCTCTGGAGTATATGACTGCACAGTGCTCGCCTGGTTTGTCTCTCAGAGGAGCATCTTAGCATATTTGGCTCAGGCACCAAAGAGACTGGGAGATGATTCACAGTGTGTCAAAACATAAACACACTCGTCTCTGAGTGGATCACGTTTGTGATGAATCATTTTCTCTTATATACTGTACACACACACACGCAGGCACAGTGTAAGATTGGGTTGTTTATGTGCGTTAGTAATCCCTTCCCTTGTCTCCAATCCCACCAATCCCTGACATCAGACTGAAAGATAGTATCTGATCTCTGAAAAGATTCAAACATGCAGCTTTACGTAGTGGAGTCTTACTGCAGCTTGTTTACATCACACTGGGATACAGTAGTCAATCTAGGGCTGCACGATAAGATATGCAATAATGTTGAATATTGCGATAACAATATAAGTTGTGATAAATAAACTTTTCCATTATAGAATGACAGTTACATTTTAAAGTGCAGTTTTCTACCTAATTTTTGCAATAAGGTTATTTTGCCATCTGATATCGGGATGACAATAAAAAAAGCCCTAAATTAATTAACAGTGCAGTTTTTTTTTTTTTACAGGCATGACATGAATCAAATCAAGTCGTTTTTCATGAGGAGTGGAGGATTCAGTAAACTTTAATCCAAGAATAAATAGGGCCAATCCTGTGGCTGTGACTGACTTTTAAAGGAGACATCACAGCCCTGCGTTGTGGAAGCTCTGGGGTTTAAAGTTTAGTTCTCACACAAGCTGAATATGTAATATTCAGTAGGAAAATTTTCCTGTGAATTAAAAATGTGGACACGTCTCTAGAACTGTGTATACTGTGAAGAACTGACTGTCCTCTTCTGCCCACGGTGCTCCTCCTCCATCCCATGAGACAGATTATGGGTTGGGATTTAATGCTGTCATTGGGCACGCACACACGCACACACACACACGCACACACACACACACGCGCACACACACACACACACACACACAGGCGCACACACAGGCGCACACACACACACACACACACACACACACACACACACACACACACACACACACACACACATGCAGCTTTTTCCCCATGCTTGGGAAAGTGAAGAGCAGGAAGTGGCCAGGGACTTCAGTGGAAACGGCAGAGGCATCACAACAGGCCTGCTGGAAACGTGACTCCGCTGGGGATTCTGTCCCCTCGACACATCCATTTATTACCACATATTTCATAACACTGGGGGCTCATTACTCTGTGATCACCTTAAAGAAAAACAGCAGACTAATCCTACTGGGACTGGACCCATGGCCCAGGGGTTGTAGCTACTGAGCTGCACAACTGATTACACACAAAGAAAACCAAGGGGAAAAAGTCAAACAGCCTAAGACGTTTGAGAAATACTCGGATATCTTTTTGTTTTATTAAACTCTACATTGATGCAGAAAACACTTTACCCTTGTGTTGTCTTCGTGTCGACGCATTTTTTGTTGCTTTTTTCAACACTTCTCACTTTTTCTTCTGACATTTTTGTTGCTCTTTTTTTGCAATTATTGTCATTTTTTCCCAACATTTTTTGAAGCTTTATTATTAGTTGATTTATTTATTTTAATTTGGTCTTTTACCAATTTTTATTTCAAATGCTATAAAATTAAATAAAACACACATTTAATAAAAGAAGTGAACTAATCATGTATTTTACTTGTAAAGAGCATTGTAGAAACCACTTTACCATCCACTTTACTTTTTTTTTTTAACAATTTTGTTGAAGGAAACCCAAATTTCCAATATATAAACTTTGAAAATGGGTCAAATTTGACCCGAAAACAAATTCTAACTCCCTTTATTTACAGGCTTATAGCACGGTCACAACCCCAAATGTCTATTTTTGGATTTATTGTTTTTAAGTTATATATGGCATAGTATGCATTCACACTGCATCAGCCATCAGACTGTGCAGGGGGGATGGGGGTTGTAACAAAGGGGATCCTAAATAACACATCATCCCGCGGCGAACAGATAAGACCAATTCAACTTTTGGAGAGACGCAAGCCCACGTCACGCTGCGGTGGCCGATCCTGGAACTGGCGATCCTGGTGTGTTTTCAGTCCCGTACAGGGAACAGAGAAGGTCTCCGCCTCTATCGCTGCCATAAGGAAGTTTTAAAACACAAGCTAGTGAACTGCCCTGGAGTTTGTTTAACAGTTACCTCAGTCCCTCAGTTTCTTCTCTTTCTCCGGAAAATGAAGCTGCCTTCAAGTGTGGTCGGAAATGTCGAGATCTAGAAATGATCTGACGGAACAGTAACTGTGAGATGTATATTATATATATATATATATATATATATATATATATATATATATATATATATAAAAAAGTCTTGTGCTACTTTGGGTAGGGCTGAGCACCAAGCGTCGATACTCTTGATTTACTCTTACGTTAGCTAATGCTGGTACCCGAGAGCATCATCTCAAGCTTATCTGTCGTCTTTGCATATTGACAGAGAGCGGAGCTCCAACACACACACACGGTGCGGACGGAGTTAACTCAAGCAAACTACGTCAGATCACAGTGAGTCCTACAATGCTGATGAAGTGGTTTCAAGTGTGGTTCCCGTTATTCAGACAGCGGTATGATATGAATGGCGAGGCGAAAGCGGTCACGGTGCTGTTGACATTACACTTCCTCTGAGACCAGCAGGCACAGTGGTTTCTAGGCCCTGATGACTGACTGACAGGCTGAGGTTGTAAGGCAAGGCAGCTTTTTTTCTACAGCACCTTTCAGCAAAAAGGCAATTCATTTACATTCCTTTGAACTTAAGATAGTTCTCTATTACAGTTCAAGTTTATCGTTAAAGGTTGGTGTCATTAATAATAATAATAATAATAATAGATTTTATTTAACAGCGCCTTTCTTAACACTCAAGGTCGCTTTACAGACAAAAAAGCGAAATAGAGGGAACAGAGTTATAACAAAATAAAGCAAAACAAAACAAAACAAGGCAAAACAAATTACAGGGACAGTGTATTTACTAATAAGCAAGCTGGAACAGATGGGTTTTGAGTCTAGTTTTGAACAGGGGGAGAGAGTCGATATTGCGGAGGTCAGGTGGGAGTGAGTTCCAGAGCTGGGGAGCAGAGCGGCTGAAGGCTCTGGTCCCCATGGTGACAAGTCCAGCTGGGGGGACAGTGAGGTGAATAGAGGAGGAGGATCTGAGGGAGCGGGAGGGAACGGCGATGTGAAGGAGTTCTGATAGATATGGAGGAGCAAGGTTATGGATGGCTTTGAAAGTATAGAGAAGGATTTTAAATTGTATTCTGAATTGAACTGGAAGCCAATGGAGCTGCTGAAGGACAGGGGTTATATGATGAAAAGACGGGGTTCTGGTGATGACACGAGCTGCTGAGTTCTGAAGAAGTTGAAGTTTATGGAGGGATTTATGAGGAAGGTTAAAAAGAAGGGAGTTACAGTAATCAAGGCGGGAGGTGATGAGGCTGTGGATAAGGATGGAGGCAGTGTGAGTGGTAAGGGACGGACGGAGGCGGTTAACATTACGTAGGTGGAAGTATGCAGACCGGCAGATATTATTTATGTGTGACTGAAAGGAGAGGGAGGAGTCAAGGATGACACCCAGACTCTTGACCTGAGGGGAAGGGGAGACCAAGGAGTTATCAATAGGAAGAGTGAAACTATTGATTTTGGAAAGGGTGGATTTGGTGGCTACAAGGAGGAGTTCAGTTTTATCACTGTTTAGTTTAAGGAAGTTTGAGGTGAACCAGTCTTTAATTTCAAGTAAGCAGTTAGTAAGGGACAAGGGGGGGAGCAAGGAGGTGGGTTTGCTAGATAAGTAGAGCTGGGTGTCATCTGCGTAACAATGAAAATGAATGTTGAATTTGCGGAAGATATTGCCAAGGGGAAGTAGGTAGGTGATGAAAAGGAGGGGGCCAAGAACTGAACCTTGAGGGACGCCAGTAGTAACAGGGGAAGGGTGGGATGTGAAAGATTTGAGTTGAATAAACTGAGTGCGGTCGGAGAGATATGAGCAGAACCAGTCAAGAGGGGTGTGAGAGATGCCGAGAGAAGATAGTCTATTGAGGAGAATGGAGTGAGAAATGGTATCGAAGGCCGCACTAAGATCAAGGAGGATGAGGATAGAGATGAGTCCGGAATCAGCAGCTGTGAGGAGATCATTGGTGATTTTCATTATGCAGTTTGCAATAAAATGTCTTTATCATTAGCCTGTATACAATGCCATTTATTTATTTATAATATGCTCATGTTGTGGCAAAAAGGTTTCTCTGTTTTTGTTAATTTTGGGATTGATCCCCCCCCCACCTTCAAAAGCACAACCTAATGTTACTCTTAGTGAGCAGTGTTACCATTAAGGGAATTGTTGGGTATTTGTAAATTATAGAAGGTGGTCTAGACCTACTCTATGTGTAAAGTGTCCTGAGATAACGCCTGTTGTGATTCGACACAATAAATCAAATTGAACTAAATCAGGACCCAGAGTGTGAGCTGCGGTCTCTTCTCCATGGTGACGTGGTTAATTGGCTGAAGGACAAACAACAGCTCGTAGCGGGATCTATTCTCAGTCTATTATTATCTGATCCGAGTACGCTGTGGTTCCTCTGACCCACAGGTCTGATTTATACACCCTGCAAGGAAGGACAAGAATAGAATACAATAGAGGAAGAACAGCAGCAAACACCTCTACAACTCCTTTCCTCTCCTCCTCCACACTTCTGCATGCAAACCCAGTGTGCAGAGGTTCAACATCTGAGTTATGACCCCTATGACATTTAAAAAAATTCAAAACAATGACATTAAATGGCTATAAAAAGAAGATATAATATTCCAGGTCAGGGAATACAGTTTGTGGTCCTAATTTAAAACATTTTAGGCTTTTTTTCATTTATTAACCTTAAAAAATAGTGGAACAGGCAAAGATATCAACAGTAAAAACATCTTGAATTGAATTATGAAACTGAACTGTTTGAACTTTACCCCCCCCATTCAGAGCACAAGACAAAATAAGAGTGTACTTGCAAAATTTAATGTGCAAAATAATAGTTTTTCTCCATTACTGTGTTTCTTTGATCACAAAGAGCCAAAATAGTAATCATAATTGAAATTTGATTAATTGCACAACCCCTAGTGTGTTCAGAATAACTCAACAGTGAGGGTTAGGGAAGGTCCACTGAAGTTGGACAAGGGGGGGGGGGTGTCTTATTGCAACAAATAGAGCTCTCAGTACTAGGAATAGACCGATTATCGGGCCCGATTTATGGCAGTTTGCAAGTTACCTGTATCTGCGTATCATTTGCCTGATAACTGTTAATGGATTAAAAGGTGATCTACATCTTTTTCTCTCCCCACTGAGTCTGACTTAACAACACTATCTGACTCTTTTACTGGGTATTATGTTGAATGTTTCTCATTTATTTATTATATTATTGCTTAAAGCAAAAGCAAAACTATGACTCTAAAGTTGGTACTCACTCCAAAGCTAATCACCGTCACTCTCTCACTTCTCCCTCTACTACACACTCCCCCTACACACACACATGCCAGGCTTGACACACACACACACACACACACACACACACACACACACACACACACGAATATGGAGAAAATCAAAAATCACAACATGTTTGACCAGATAAATCAATGTTGATACTGCAGCGGTTTTGTCGGGTTGACTATTGGTGCTTTCACAAAATATGAACACATTGAGAGTTTTGAGAAATACTCATCAGTAATGTGGATACAGTGACTAAGTGGGTAAACACAAATAATATAAAAACAGCTAGTAAGTGTGGCAAAATGACATCACTATACTGTAATGCAGCCATGAAAACCAGGAGAAAACAACACTTGTGTCATATCATAATAACCGAAATTTAAGACAATATCTGGCCTCATATTTGGATGTAGATATAATATCCATATACTGCCAAGCCCTACTTGAGCGGAATGATGTGATGCGTGCTACTTTTAACTTTTACTTTAAACTTCAATGTCCTAAAAGGGGAAATTTGTCTTGCACTCAGGTTAAACATGATGAAATGCATATAATATTAAAAAAAATATATATATTAAAGTGATAAAATCCACCACTTTATTCCCGTCACAGGATTGGACTTTAAAACCATGCCTATATATGACATGCCTTTGGTGTGGCAGATCTGGGTTCAAATCCCACTGCGATCCATCAACCAATGTGTCCCTGAGCAGGACACTGGACTCCTAGTTGCCCCAGAGACGTGCAACCTCTGATTTATAGAAAATTGGAAGTGGCTTTGGATAAAAGTGTCGACTTATTGACATGTAATGTAATGTAATGTTCTCTGTAAACCTGTGAGTACAGACTGATGTGTCCTACCTGCTGCCTCTCGTGTCGTACTGTTTCATGTTTTTGATGAAGTGGATCTTCTTGGTGTGTCGAGGTCTGGGAGAGCCGGAGAGGTTACGAGTCCTACAGAGAGAGAAAGAGACAGGCAGACTAATGATGAAGAGCGTCACTCCCATTTCAGAATATCATGAATTAGGATGCCAGAGGACATATTTGATGCTGCAAAAATGTATCGATGAATCGATTAGTTGTCAACTATTAAAATACTAATTACTATTGAGAAAACCTCCCTGTTTGCAGCTTGTTAAATGGGAATTCTCACTCCTAGAAAATCTTTCTTTGTTTCCAAGCAGTATACCCACTGATTTGTGACACCAACGCTGAGGCTGTGTGTGTGTGTGTGTGTGTGTGTGTGTGTGTGTGTGTGTGTGTGTGTGTGTGTGTGTCTGTTGAAGGTCAGGTGTGTCTGTTGAAGGTCAGGTTATAAGCCTGGTTGTGTTGCTGTGTTGATCTTGTGGATTTAGACAACAGCAGTAAAAGCAGGCCAAGAAGCTGAGCTCAGTGACATCACAGCAGTTACATAACATAACACCACCAGCAGAGAGAGAAAGACACACACACACACACACACACACACACACACACACATTTTCCACACAGCTCTTCCGCACATATGCAAACACACACTTACACCACACATACATTTCTCATATAATGCAAACTCATATAGCAAACACCCTCCTAAAAAACATGTTTTTCTTCATGTTTTTTCTTTCAGTAATCAAAACAAGAATTGCGTTACTTTGTTACCACCAGGCAAGGAGCTGTGCACCATTCCCTGGGATGTGTGAAGGACAACATGACGACACATTTAGTTTTAAACAACTATTTAAATCCACACACACCAACAGATCTGGCGCACACACACACACACACACACACACACACACACACACACACACACACACACACACACACACACACACACACAGCATCTGTTATTGTTTTTAAAGGCTGACCTGGTGATTTCACACCACACATGAAAGCTAGTGAGGCAGATGTTTGAGGGAGCTGTGTGTGTGTGTGTGTGTGTGTGTGTGTGTGTGTGTGTAAGACTCAGTAGTGACATCTGGGTAGTTAGATCCGTCTCCTCATTCAGTCCCATTAACTTAACAGGAAGTTCTGCTGCCTGCTGGTCCTTTAACATTCCTGTACACTGTACTTTCCCATTTTATTGGGATCCATCTATTTATCTATCATATATAGTCATGTAGTTCCTTAAATGAGTGTAACATTGCACTATATTCCCATTATGATACGTCAGAGACTACAGTAGTGTCATGACTTGATTGGCAGGGATCCCATCAGCACATAGCGCTCTACGCCACCAGTGGTACCATCACTGTGACAAGCCTGCGTGAGGTACAACCAGCAGGAAGCCGGATGGGATCAGAGAGCTGTGAACACAGAATATTTAGTGAAGCTGGACTGTGAGGACTTTGGGAAAACATGAATTTGAGTTGCATCAAAAGCTGACTAAGGCCATGCTCTGTGTTCAGACCAAAGTTATGAGACGAGTTGGAACTTGCAACGACTTGCAACACGTTGGTCTGCAGCGCTCTGAAAGCTGCCAGTTCACACCGATGCAACAAGACGAGAAGGTGTAGAACGTGTAATGACTCTTTGTACTTCTGTTCTAACTTCCGACTTCCAGGCTTTTTTCAGCTAAATATATCCTTAAATAGTAATGTGGATAAGGTAAGTGATAGGGAGATGCCTGCTACAGTTACATTTCTAGTGATCAATTAACCCCAACCTTCCGATTGGCAGGCGACCGCTCTACCACTGAGCCACAGCCGCCCATGTCAAAGTGTCCCTGGGCAAGACACTGAACCCCGAGTTGCCCCCGACGCTGCACCATAGGAGTGTAAATGTGTGTGAGTGTGTGTGAATGGTGAATGGTTCCTGTCCTATGTAAAAGAACTTTGAGTAGTTGTTGAGACTAGAAAAGCGCTATATAAGAAGAGTCCATTAACATTTACATCATTTCATTGGAGCTGACTTAACAAGCTGGCTTTTCTATTGGCTGTTGAAACAGGGGACGTCTCTGACGTTCTAGGACCAGCTTCTGGAGACTCGACCAGCCGAATCGCAGCAACACCATCAGCTGGTTTGAGTCGAGCTGAGACTGAAACCTTTCTCTGCACCGTTGTGAAACGGCTTTGTGTTGTTGAGAATCTTAAGTCTGAACTGGGATTAAAGCGCCTTCACAGGATCATTGGTAAAACTACTCTGCTCTGGCCATTAAACTGTTTTCCCATGGGAAGCGGTGGCGCCCAACTAACTTCAAGTTGAAGTTATTTCAACTTTGAACTTGTTGCCGCTGCATTCAGATCTGGTAATGAACACCACAAAGATGACGTCCACGTTGTCACAGTATTGGAATGTAGATTCTGAACGGTTCCAGTGAAGACGTGCATGAGTCAGCCCCCCCCCTCCAGTCTCAGTTGTCACTTCTGCAGTATTATTAAACCAAAGAGTCTATTTCTAATGATTCTATCTTTAGTATCTACTGTAACCACAGTCACATGATGGAATCTTCTCAGCCTTCAAATTTCCAATGGGAACCGTCATTCTGCAGCCTTCCGGATTGTTGTGGAATGTTTCCATTGTGTGGGAATGGAAAGAGCCCATTGGGCAATACCCCTGGCAGATTATGACAGTGGTGCTTATCATTATGATGAAAGTGGCTGGTGTTTAAGATAATAAAGAAAAAGAGGAAGACACAGGTCAACACAGGGACCCATTTAGGGTCCAATGTTTAAGTCAAAGTTATTTAAAGATTAAATCATGAACAGGGGGAATCGAGATTGCAATTTTATTTATAAGGATTAATGGTGTAGGCCTACTATAAACATCTGTTTTTACTAAGCGTATGTAGCCTTCCGTCACACATGTTGAACCTTGTCTAAACACAAGCAGCAACACCTTTGACAACATTAAATAGCCTCATGTTGGCAAAATTATCATTTTATCCAGTAGAGGTGTCACGATTCTCCAAATCCACGCTTCCACGCTGGGGGTGGCAGTAGCTCAGTCCGTAGGGAGTTGGGTTGGGAATTCATCTCCTGGGCACTGCCAGGTGCTCTTGAGCAAGGCACCGTACTACCCCCCACCAACCACTCAGGGCGCTGGTCCAGCTGGCAGCCCACTCAAACTCACATCTCTCCATCTGAGCATGTGTGTGTATTTCAGGCCTGTGTGTAGTGATTACTAACAAAACAGAGTGTAAATTGTAATTTCCCCACTGGGGATCAATAAACACTATAGATTATTAATATTAAATTATTATTATTATAAAGTATTATTCAATACATTTGATTAGACTTTAGACTTTGTCACGATTCAATACCATTTTCGATTTAAACATTATCTTTTCAGCAGTTACTGTTTGTAATAACAACAGAGTGTAAATTGTCATTTCCCCTTGCGGGATTAATAAAGTATACATTATTATTACTTGATGGAAGAAGGATATTTTGAATTTCTCAAATTTCAAAAAAGTGCAATTGAATGCTCCATTAACAAGGTGCACATAAACACATCATGGAATCACAAATCCTGCTTTTGATTGATAGCTTTTTGATAGAAACCCCTACAAAATTAGGAAGTATAAAAAGTAAACAACACTACAAATCCAACAAGACATCCAATGCCGACTACAGGTGCTTGTACCAAACCCAGCCCCACACCCGAGGTTACATAGCTGAATAAGAACCAGTGTCTTTAGGTGCTGCAGTAACCACTAGTTACCTCATCTCATGATTGGCAGCTACACATAATAATCAGGACTTAACAACATGTTTGGATGGAACACGGACCCCCACACAGTTATGATGATGAAGTTCTGCAACAGTGACTGACATTTACCAGGATAGGTTTCTGATAGCAAATGCTAAACTGCCACATAGCGGTTATCTTTAAATTATTTTCTCAGCTTGGGATGCTTTTGCTGGGAAAATGCTGTTGTCATAAGCACCAACAATATCTGGACAAAAGTGTGATAGCGGACGCCAGTGCTCTCCCAGTCTTTCTAAATCTGTCCCAGTATCTGAGCTGTGGATCTCCAGCCTCATTACAAAAAAGTCTGACCAGCGGCACATTTCCATGAGAACCAGCCAGCAACATCTCTCTGGGATGTTGTGGAAAGTTTCTGTTTTGTGGGAATGGAAAAATCCAGTCTGCGATGCAGCCGTGTATGTTGATGATCATGAGATAACCTACTTTTAGACTTGGAAGGGTTTTCTGAATATGTGACATTATTCTGTAAATATCTTCGTCTCTGTGCCATGAACTAAAAAGGCCAACGAGCCGAGACAAAAACAGCAACGCTTTTCTCAGTCACATTAGGTCCGGGTGATTTTTGAAGCGTAAAAAGCTAACATTAAGCCAAAATCCAACCACACCACAGTCACATGACTATGTCACCACCACTAGCTTCCAAACACTTCCATAGATGTGGCGTGTTCTTCACGATGACGTTTGTATTCTCATTTAGTCACATGTTAGCAACTCAAGTTTTTAAGAAACAAACAAGCTTAAAAATTCACAAGTGGCGTATTTACTGGCGTTTTTACTGGCGTAATCTCTGCCGTAGGACAAAAAGTGAAAATCTATTTAACCCTTGTGTTGTCTTCCCATCAAAAAATCAACACTTTTGTTGAGGCTTTATTATCAATGTATGTAACTTTTTCTTACATTTTTCAACGCTTTTGATGCTTTTTTTGACGTTTAACACTACGTAACACTAACTTATTAACTTTACAGTTATTTTTGGAATTTATGTTCAATAAACCTTTTATAGGAGATCATTTTTGAGTTAGAAAAGCAGAAATTAGGAATTATTTAGACTAAACTTAAAGGAATGGATGTTGATGATAATCACAGACTGGAATATGTCAACTTTTACTCAATACTATTTCAAAAACACTTCCATTTATTTACAATGCTATAAAATTGAATAAGACATCCCCAAAAAAATGAAAGTAGAGATTTGTACTTGTCAAAGAGCGTGTGAAATCATATTATTTTGGGTCATTAAAATTATATAGGAAAATGGGTCAATTTGACCCGAGGATAACATGAGTGTAAAAAAAATAACTTGTGTAAACCCATTCAAAAACCAACAATGCCTTCAAGCTGAGGGAACCGGAAATGCAAAAATGCGAAGTCATTTGTGAGTTCTGGGACTCATCCCTGCAGCACCGTTGGCGGTGAGATGTGATTGAGACAGACATGACCTTCCAGCACCGACAGCAGCTCCAATAAATCACAGAGATAAGCAGGACTCTGCAGGTTAGGGCCAAGAACCAGCTACAGGCCTGCATGGTATTAGGAGACTGAATAAAATGACTCTGCGCCCTAGAAAAAAAACCCAGTGATGGATTTTTCTAGGACGCAGAGTCATTTTATTCAGTTTGAGTCATCTAAAGCATCAGAGTCCCACCAATAATAGCTGCTGTTGTTTCAGCTTAAAATAAACCAGTGCAAACACACTGTCAGAACTGTCAGAATGCTTAAAATAGTATGAACACATGTATAGGACCTTCTCATTCTCTACTTTTTTGGCCTGTTTTCTCTGTTTCTTACTTCCTTTTCCTTTCCCCCCCTCGCTTCACTTGCTGCATTTTCTGTCTCTGGCTAGATTTCTTCCTCTCATCATTATGATAGGAGTTTTTGAAACAGCCCAACTTGAGATTTCTGCAAAACTTCAACCACACACTTTTTAAATGATATCAAAGTGTAATTCTACACACACACACACACACACACACAATGATATAAACATCAATTACTTGTTTTATAGTGAAATAAGTCACTCACATGACCTTTAACGGTTTGTTGATTTGAACAATAACATGTTTTTCAGTTGGACTTTTGACATCGGCAACCTTCCCGTTTCAGCAGTTCCACAGGCCAATTTTTCATATGGCTGCAGTCAAGAGCAGTTATCAACTGTAGGGAGCTTGTTCTGATATGACTATAACTCTATATATATTGTATATATATATTTGTATATTTGGTTACACTTTCCTTAAAAAGTATCTACATAAGAGTGACATGACACGGTGATGAACGTGTCATAAAACATTATAAACAAGTCATAAACGTTTATGATGTAACGCTTCATTTATTAAGTGTCATTAGGTTTTGTAATGACACTTATCAGGGTTCATGTGCATTTCTCTCTTTTTGTCTAGATTGTTGATGGCACTGGAAGGTTGACCCATCCGTACAGTGTGAGCACACAAGTCCCAAGTTTGGCTGTACAGAAAGGATGATTAAGATGTGTAGTGTGTTAAAAAACCACACATAATACAGATTCAAACTTCTGCTTCAGCTTCAAAGGGTTTCACATTTATGGTTTTGGCGAAGGAAGTGACACCACACACCCCCACACCCACACCAACTCACACCCATATCCCTAATTTTAAAAGGTCCCATTGGATGAAAATTTCCCTTTATGAGGTTTTTTAACATTAATATAAGTTCCCCCAGCCTGACTATGGCCCCCCAGTGGATAGAAATGACCTCATGAGGAGAAAGGTTATCTACTCTTTCTCTGCTTTGACCTCCCAGAGAATTTGGCCCAAACATGAGAGAGAGACACCATGGCTTTCAAACAAGCAAAGTGGCAGTTGGTCAAGACCACACCCCCACCCTGACAGACACAGAAATGGCACGTCCTAAGGAAATCTCATTGTGGGACTGGCCCCAAGGCTGAATTTTGAGTATGAGACTTCAGATACAGTATAAGGGACCACTAAGGTCTATATAAAAGAGACTTCAGATACAGTATTAGGGACCACTAAGGTCTATATAAAAGAGACTTCAGATACAGTATTAGGGGACCACTAAGGTCTATATAAAGAGACTTCAGATACAGTATTAGGGACCACTAAGGTCTATATAAAAGAGACTTCAGATACAGTATTAGGGACCACTAAGGTCTATATAAAAGAGACTTCAGATACAGTATTAGGGACCACTAAGGTCTATATAAAAGAGACTTCAGATACAGTATTAGGGGACCACTAAGGTCTATATAAAAGAGACTTCAGATACAGTATTAGGGACCACTAAGGTCTATATAAAAGAGACTTCAGATACAGTATTAGGGACCACTAAGGTCTATATAAAAGAGACTTCAGATACAGTATTAGGGGACCACTAAGGTCTATATAAAGAGACTTCAGATACAGTATTAGGGACCACTAAGGTCTATATAAAGAGACTTCAGATACAGTATTAGGGACCACTAAGGTCTATATAAAGAGACTTCAGATACAGTATTAGGGGACCACTAAGGTCTATATAAAGAGACTTCAGATGCAGTATTAGGGGACCACTAAGGTCTATATAAAAGCATCCAAAGAGCACCATGTGATGGGACCTTTAAATATAATCCTAGTGTGAAATAACTTGGGTAAGGGGTTCATGTGAGAGACTATATTAATTAATTAAATCTGGTTATAATGGAAGTTATTTGAGTTTATGTAAACACTGTATGAATATGAAGCACTATCTTTGGAGAGTGCTATGCCCGTTCAAATGACTTTACTTTTTATAAATAATGATAATGATGTGAATCTTTGAGGAAGTGTCCCTTCAACAGCCTGGGACATTAAAACGTTCACAGAGAACTGGATGTGTGAAGACTGTGTGTGTGTGTGTGTGTGTGTGTGTGTGTGTGTGTGTGTGAGAATGTGTGTGGAGTACAAAGATGAGCATCTGTTATCTAACCAGACCACACGGGTCACAGGAAGACTGTCTTGGTCACACTGATGGCGATACATTCTCTGATGGTTTTCTAAAGTATAACCCACAACGAACTATCATGTTGTAGTAGAGTAAGGTTTTTACACATGTCAACAAGGGCCGGGAAATATATTGATATTATTGATGATAGGGTGATATGAGACTAGATTGTCCTAGATTCTGAAGCGTGGTCTTTTTCTGGTTTTTAAGGCTGCAATACAGTAAAGTGATGTCATTTTCTGAACTTGCCAAACTGTTTTAACTGTTCTAATGTTTGCCCACTTAGTCGGTTAAATCCACATTACTGATGATTATTTATCTAAAATCAAGTAAATATTTTAAAAAAAGCACCAATTCACCCCTACGATATTGGCGCAATGTCAAAATATTAGGTAATTTTCTCCATATCGCAAAGCCCTAATGTCAACCTTAAAAGACAGGCTCATGGTTTTTGGTGTTAAAATCATAAGCAAACTTTTTACCAGGTTTATGGGTTCTGGCGAGGCGGACGTGCGCGTGCGAATGTGCACATGCACGTGTCATTAAGAACACTCAACAAAATAAAAGTCTTCTTGCTAAACAGACCATGACAAAATAATTATTTTCTCTCGATTATACTATTTTGGTGATCGTTGGGAGCCAAAATCGAAATTCAATTAATTGCACAGCCCTATCCTTCAGCCAAATATGTCTAAACAACTGTCCCCTCAATACAATATCACAATATGTCAATATAATATCAATATTGCTCAGCCCTACTGGAAATGTTTGTGTGCAGACAGGTGCCGCTGAAGGGATGTTTTATGATTTATCCATATTCGTGAGGACATGGTCTACAGACTCAAAGAGAGATGAATCTTGTGTATGTTCAGGGTGTGGAGGGGAGTGGGCTTTAGTTCTGTTTTCACTGTAGAGACATGCAGGTTTAGACACGCACATACCAAGACATTCAGTTAATGTCAGTCAGATTCCAACGTGTGTGTGTGTGTGTGTGTTAGTCCAGAGGGTGTGTCAAAGACTTTTTCTGCTTCAGGCAACAAGTTCAGCACAACCTTTTTGGAACAAACAATGAGATGTTTCTACTAAAGTGGACATTAAACAAGTTTCATGAAGACTACAAAACAGCCTCAAACACTTCAGAGGACAAAGGCGATGATAATACGTGCTAACATCTGTACTGCATTTAAAGGACCTGATGATGTAACCTCCGCCAGACAACTCCATGCCTACACTTAACCCTTACTTTGGTCTAAACCATAACCCTTACAGTGTGTGTGTGTGTGTCAAAATGTATAATATTTGCACGTACTGTACATGAGTGTTAGACTGGTCAACCACTCTGATATTACTACTGTAGCAGTGGTACAAGTCCCAACACTTGACTGCAGACATTCCAAGGTAGTCTTTGTCTAAAAATAGTAAAACGCTGATGAATACTACTACAAACTTTCAGCAGCTTTAGTCACCTAACTTATGTATCAGTGTCCACCTTCAATGTACCGTATCACTTCAACCCATGTGTGAGGTAGAGAGATACAGAAAAGAGAAAGATTAGGGGAAGGAAAATGAACTACAAAAGGTCTACAAAGCTGTCAAGCTAACAAGAGAGGTAGTGTGATAGAAAGGAGAGAGAGAGAGAGAGAGAGAGAGAGAGAGAGAGAGAATGAAAGAAAGGTTGAGTTAAGTTTGAAAAACCAAACCTTAAAGCGCTGTTTACACTGCTGGGAGAAAATAAGGGAGGGGCACCATGAGAAAGCACATGCACACGAAGCACAGACACAAAGAGCAAAATACTTATCTGTAATATAACTTTATGGTTTTATTAGATACAGACGACAGGAAATGGGGCAGAGAGAGAGAGATGTGACAGATTTATCTGGCGGTTAAAGGCCCCCTTTAACTGCATCTTGCAGCAGAATACAGTAAAAACTCTAAACAAAAACAATACAATAGGGATACAAAAAAAAAGATTAATATAAATTTAAATGTAAATTGCAGCAAGTGCTTCAAAATATCAGCATCCATCATGGTTATTGTATGCAATTTAGGCAATAAAAGTATTTATTTTTCTAAAAAAAAAAAGGAAACCTCTTTTGAATATTTACTATTGCTGTTTACTACGAAGCAAAAGAATTTCTTATCCGTATATCCGTATATTCTTATTAATGGCCAGTTGGTATCTGATCAATAAAATAAGGGGTAGAATACTTGATTACTAAAATGATGGGTAGCTGCAGCCCCACTGCCAACTATGATGTCATAAAAAGGAAGCAATGTTAAAGATGTTGGCATGTGCATATTTGATATATTTAATGTAAGTGTATTTACGACTTTGTAGTTTGCACAATTAAAATAGTTTAGATTCTGTAACAGTTTCATGTATTATACAATATGATATCATATTGTATAATGGTCTGGAGCCAAGCAAACCCTTTAGTAATCAAAGCTTTTGGTAAACATTATGACAAGAAATTTTGTTCATGTTCTATGTACTAACAGTGGAATAAAGGCCCAGACATGAAAGAAAAAAATACTGTGATAAACCGTAAAACCGCCAGAATCTTAAAAAATACTGTGGTACATTTTTTTGTCATACAGCCCAATACATACCAGTCTTTTTCAACTGTAATATACTTATTTGAGAGTAAGTATGAGAGATGTGCATGCCTACATGCAGGTTTCCAACGTGGTGTAGGAGCTGGAGGTGTCGGTAAAAACGAATGATGAGACGGTAACACTTTGACAGTATCGACATAATCATGACATGACTCTATGACTATGAAACTATGACATGATACTGTCATGAAGTGATCAATCTCATAAACAAGTCATAAATGTTTATGACTTCGGTCATTAAGTGTCATTCGATTTTTTACATTGATGTAAAAATGTACCTCGATTATGACAAGTTGACATTAAATGTGTTTGGGATGTCTTTGTAATGACATGTTGACATGAACCAGGATGACAGAAGATGCATTTGTCATGACAACTTGACATTAATCAGGATGACATTACCAGAGGAGGTCTTTGTCATGAACAGAAAATCCACCTCTTTTTGTATTCACGACATGTTGACATAATGATTATTATATTATATTATTATTACTAATGTCACGTTATCATGAAATATAAATTCTGGTAATGTCACTTAGATCAATGTCAAGTTGTCAGTTGTTACCAATGTGACTAATAAAGACAGGATTCAAAACACGGAGATATTGTGTTTTGGTTTTTCATTTACACCACATGTAAAACGGAGCTTCAGCTCCCCGTGTGGTGGTTATTTACTGAGACACTCATGCTGACCCACACTGGCTCTTCCTCTTTCTTTTCCTTCTGTCTTATCAGTCTTTAACTGCTGTGTGGTTTCATTTCCTCCTGGCAATAGAAGAACCTCAGATGAACCATGATGCAGAGCGCCTGAAGCTCATCCAGCAACTGGTTCAAATAAGCTACTTAGCTCAGAGAGTGTTCAGGGCCTGATGTCATCAGGGGAAAAGCCAAATCCTAATTTAAACCAGGAACAACCCTCATTATATATCTTGAGTCTGTGACAGTCTACGTCAGACTCCATGAGGTCATTCAGGGGAGGAGGAGGGGGGCGCTCAGCCAGACCTGACGGAGTGTCCTCCCCTCACCTGGCTGACAGGTCGGTCAGCAGAGTTCATTTTGGGGCGTCTTATTCAATTTTATAGCATTTGAAAAACAAATTGAAGTGCTTTTGAAATAGTATTGAGTAAAAGTTGACGTACTTTCCTTTAATTTTAGTCTAAATAATTCTTAATTTCTGCTTTTCTAACTCAAACATTATTAGGTATAATTTCTTAAAAATTAGATTTATTGATCATAAATAAAAAAAATAACTGTAAAACTACAGTTAATAAGTGTTAAAAGTTAAAAAAGTGACACACATTTAAAAAAGCATCAAAAGTGTTGAATAAAGGCACAAAAAAAGACAAAGTTAAAAACTGTGGTAAGATTGGGTTAAGCGTATGTGCATGCTCCAACTGCCCCTCCCCACTCTGCACGGAGAGGTTTTTAAACCAGAAATAATCCCCAGCTCTGTGAAACGTAGATACCTTAACCACAGCGATGCCTGAATCAGAGGGCCATCGGCAGCAAAGCTGTCCATCTGCTTTAATCCCCACTGATCCGGCAGCAGAAACCGGGAGATAGCTTAGCAGATTGTCCATCTCCGGGGCGGTCATTGCTGTGACGCGACAAAACGTGGCGGGACCGAGCAGCCCCCGCTGCGGCCGCTGGATAACGCTAGTTGTGACAAGAGTGTGTGAATGAAAGCAGTGGTTGTTCCATTTGGCTAATTTAGTGGCCAGTCGGTGTAGTTTTGACTACTCTGAAGACTACAAGTTGTGGGTGTGTGGAGCTAGAAAGAATAAGATTCCCCAGACCTTCTGTAGCCCACTCCTCATCTCTGCTTGAGGCTAGCAGCTGGAGGGTATATTAGTCTAGCATAACACCCCCCCATTCTCCAACTAAACTGAGTATAGTGGCTACACTTGGAAACCATTATCAATTCATGAGCTACAAAACATTTTAATCGCTGTTCAAAAAGAAACGCTCCAGGATAAAGAGAAGACCAAAATGTCTGAAATTTAATAAAAGGGGTAAAAATGTGCACCAAATTTACACATATACATATACACATACACACAGACACACAGACACACACGCACACACACAAACACACAGGGTTGGTGTAGGCATGGAGTTGTCTGGCTGAGGTTACATCATCAGGACCTACCTTTAAATGCAGTACAGATGTGTGCACGTATTATCCCCACCTCTGAAGTGTTTGAGGCTGTTTTGTAGTTTTCATAAAACTCATGAATGTTTAATGTCCACTTTAGTAGAAACATCTCATTGTTCCAAATTCTAAAAGCAACATATAGTACAACAGCAAAAAACATCATGTGGGCTCCCTGAACTGTGAGTCCTTTTTCTAGCACTTCTCACATGAACCCATTGCATAATATGCTATACAGGGCAGGGTTTGAAAACTTTCATTTCAAACTTTCATTTGAATGATACCAATATTGATTCATAAAATCCAGAATGGAGCTCTGACTGTATCATATTAAACTAGAAGACCTAGGGAATCCATTGGTACCAACCATGTCATAGCATGTCAGGAAGGGGCGTTAAATAACGCTCCAAAGTTAGGCAACATTTTGGGGAGGGACAATCTAGCATGGCTATTTTAAAACAGGTCCCTTGACCTCTGACCTCAAATGTCACTCCGACGGTAGAGTCTTTAGAGCTGCACTGTGTTGTATGTTCATGTGAAATAAAAATACATTAAAGGTCCCATGACATGGTGCTTTTTGTATGTCTTAGTGGTCCCTAATACTGTATCTGAAGTCTCTTTTATATAGACCTTAGTGGTCCCTAATACTGTATCTGAAGTCTCTTTTATATAGACCTTAGTGGTCCCCTAATACTGTATCTGAAGTCTCTTTTATATAGACCTTAGTGGTCCCTAATACTGTATCTGAAGTCTCTTTTATATAGACCTTAGTGGTCCCCTAATACTGTATCTGAAGTCTCTTTTATATAGACCTTAGTGGTCCCTAATACTGTATATGAAGTCTCTTTTATATAGACCTTAGTGGTCCCCTAATACTCTATCTGAAGTCTCTTTTATATAGACCTTAGTGGTCCCTAATACTGTATCTGAAGTCTCTTTTATATGGACCTTAGTGGTCCCTAATACTGTATCTGAAGTCTCTTTTATATAGACCTTAGTGGTCCCTAATACTGTATCTGAAGTCTCTTTTATATAGACCTTAGTGGTCCCTAATACTGTACCTGAAGTCTCTTTTATATAGACCTTAGTGGTCCCTAATACTGTATCTGAAGTCTCTTTTATATAGACCTTAGTGGTCCCCTAATACTGTATCTGAAGTCTCTTTTATATAGACCTTAGTGGTCCCTAATACTGTATCTGAAGTCTCTTTTATATGGACCTTAGTGGTCCCTAATACTGTATCTGAAGTCTCTTTTATATGGACCTTAGTGGTCCCTAATACTGTATCTGAAGTCTCTTTTATATAGACCTTAGTGGTCCCTAATACTGTATCTGAAGTCTCTTTTATATAGACCTTAGTGGTCCCTAATACTGTACCTGAAGTCTCTTTTATATAGACCTTAGTGGTCCCCTAATACTGGATCTGAAGTCTCTTTTATATAGACCTTAGTGGTCCCCTAATACTGGATCTGAAGTCTCTTTTATATAAACCTTAGTGGTCCCCTAATACTGTATCTGAAGTCTCTTTTATACAGACCTTAGTGGTCCCCTAATACTGTATCTGAAGTCTCTTTTATATAGACCTTAGTGGTCCCTAATACTGTATCTGAAGTCTCTTTATATAGACCTTAGTGGTCCCTAATACTGTATCTGAAGTCTCTTTATATAGACCTTAGTGGTCCCTAATACTGTATCTGAAGTCTCTTTATATAGACCTTAGTGGTCCCCTAATACTGTATCTGAAGTCTCTTTATATAGACCTTAGTGGTCCCCTAATACTGTATCTGAAGTCTCTTTTATATAGACCTTAGTGGTCCCCTAATACTGTATCTGAAGTCTCTTTATATAGACCTTAGTGGTCCCTAATACTGTATCTGAAGTCTCTTTTATATAGACCTTAGTGGTCCCCTAATACTGTATCTGAAGTCTCTTTATATAGACCTTAGTGGTCCCCTAATACTGTATCTGAAGTCTCTTTATATAGACCTTAGTGGTCCCCTAATACTGTATCTGAAGTCTCTTTATATAGACCTTAGTGGTCCCCTAATACTGTATCTGAAGTCTCTTTAATATAGACCTTAGTGGTCCCTAATACTGTATCTGAAGTCTCTTTTATATAGACCTTAGTGGTCCCTAATACTGTATCTGAAGTCTCTTTATATAGACCTTAGTGGTCCCCTAATACTGTATCTGAAGTCTCTTTTATATAGACCTTAGTGGTCCCCTAATACTGTATCTGAAGTCTCTTTTATATAGACCTTAGTGGTCCCCTAATACTGTATCTGAAGTCTCTTTTATATAGACCTTAGTGGTCCCCTAATACTGGATCTGAAGTCTCTTTCCCAAAATTCAGACATGGGGCCACAATGAGATTTTCTTAGGACGTGCCATTTGTGTGTGTGTGTGTGTGTGTGTGGGGGGGGGGGGGGGCTTTAATGTAACCGCATTGGGGTCAATGTATTATGTAAACATTGATATTTTTAATAATGCAGCAGGTTAGAGGGAACCTTGTACCATTGTAAACATTTATTTTATATTAAAACACAATTGGTATTGCAACGGAAATACAACAACACAATAAAAGATGAGGATCCACTCAGCTGACTGAGGCAACGTACCAAAGCTTGTCGACGGCCACAAGTTCAAACCCTTCTGCAGCTGGTTTTCTGTTTTAGGGCCGAACGATGAAATGGTTTCAAATCCACATCGCAATTTGAAAGAATGCGATTAGCAAATCGTGAAGACCGCGATTAATCAAATGTGCAATATTTGGTGGAATGTTTGGTTTATATTACATATCACAGATCCCATGATTGTCCCATGATTTTAAAAAGAAAAGCACCTATTGCTGGCAATTCATATCTATGTTATCATCCCTGCATAAGAATAAAGAGCAGTTCTGATGGTGACTCTTGTTATAATGCTCCATGACATGTTTTATCAGTTATACAATCAATATTGAACTTTAGCTAAACTGAGCAGAAAAATCATAGTTATTATTTGTTAACTTCAATGTCAATTTATAAAAAAAATATAAAAATGCGCTGGGAAATAAATGATTGTCTGGAAGATGGTGAAGGCACATTTCTATAAATTATTAAAAAAACCTGCAGTGAAAGCATGTACACTACAAACCAGGTGTGCTTACCCAGTGTGCGGTAAGAGCATCTGTTCAACAGCTAAACTGTGTGTGTGTGTGTGTGTGTGTGTGTCTGTGGGCTAATAAAGCACAGACAGAGAGGCTAAACAGAGCGTGGCTGATGATCGTATCTGACCACAGCCAATCACACCAGGAAGTGTTTATAGGTGCAGGGAAGGCTGCTTGTAATTTCAGCTGCTTCGGTCCCAGCCAACAGTCCTCCCAGGAAACCTGAGGAAACACCTGCTCCAGCTGCAACATCTCAAAACACTTTCCCTCTTTAACTAGTCTCCCACTGCCATCTTCTCAGTGCTGTGGAGGAAAGTCTGGCTACACCACAGACACTAGGGGTGGCACGGTTTATGAAAAAACACCTGAATCATTCGGTCTGCTTGTCTCGGTTTGGACATAGACAGTTAAAGAAATGGACCAACAGGTCCCGTTGTCCTGGAGGAGACCAGTGGAGTCTGTTAGAAGCTCTTTCCCGGTGATGCTGAGCGTTACTGCGCAGCCTCCAACTGAGCTGGAAGACGTAGATGTGACGTGAGCAACCTGTCTGAAAGTTGTAAGTCTTCTGGTAGCTGTGCAAGAGAAATCTCAATCAATCCCAATCAGCAGAGACGGAGAGGTAGGTAATTACTGCTAACTAACATGCTAGTTAACATTAACATAGGCACAGGCTAATTACTAATGTTAACTAGCATACTAGTTAACATTAGTAATTAAATCTAAACAGCTGATGTAGGTCCAAACTGTCTGTGAGCTTCTCCTGACAATACGGTGATTTGTCGACTATGCGACAGCAAGTCGCGTGGTTGTGACACAATCACTAGAATATTTTTCCAAATACGTCTGCTATGGAGCCATAACATGAGATACAAGGTAATGGAGCCTTTTATACATTGTCGTGTTTCTTTGGAAATAAACAACGGACAAATAGAGTCTCTAAACTCTTCAGTAAAATTATTCGCTGTCAAAGTGGCGCCAAAATGTATGGGAGTCAATGGGATGCTAACTGCAGGTGAAGGCTTCGTAGCATTAACATGGCGCCAGGGGAGCTACGCTTAGAGAGGAGAGGCTGACCCCCTTGGGTTTGGAGCGTGTGTGCGTCTGCACGGTTCGACACATCCACAATGTAGCCTCGTGCCCATATGTAATCTCAACCAGTGTTTCCCTTTTGCGTAAAAAAAAAGATGAGGACAAGTTATAAACAAAACGTACAGCAACAGAGCGTGTAAAACATTTTTAGAACGTTCTGCCAGCCTGTATACATTTTAGCATCAATGTCCACTGTGACGTCTTTTCACTATAAAGTCGCTGAAGCAGCTGCTGTTTCAATCCTGTAGCTCTGCAGCAGGCAGGGCTGCTCGGTTCCCCCGCGAATGACGCACGCACACGCACGCACACGCACGCACAAGTTAAAGTCCAATAATATGAAAGGCCAGGATAGGAAATGAACTAACAATGTAAAGATCAACAAGCCACTGACAGACATGTTCAAATTTGATTAAAATAAATTAGTATTTTTTGTCTTATATCCACCAGCCATTTTCATCGTATACCAGCATTTGCAGCATTCTGAGCCTTTTTGGTTACTAGGAAACCTCAACATATAGTAGTTTATTCTTCTTTTTTATTTTTAACCTTTAAACACTGTTCGTTGCTACTCCCCCCCCCCACCCTAATTTACTGTTTGCGGTCAAATTTGACCGGACAGTTTTATTTTAACATGAATACCAATAACCCTAACCCAATGTGTGTGACTGGGTGTACATATGTGTGTGTGTCAGTTTGTGTGTGTGTGTGTGTGTGTCTGCGTGTTTGCATGTCTGCATGCATGCGTGTGCAAACATTGGTGGTTCACTTGCACAAGTGGCAACATGACAAAATGAACTGACAACATGAACTCTGTGTGTGTATGTGTGTGTCTGTTTGTGTGTGTGTGGGTTTGTGTGTTTCTGTGTGTGTGTGCATGCATGTGCGTGCGAACATTGGTGGTTCACTTGCACAAGTGGCAACATGACAACATGAACTGACAACACGAAATGCGTGTCTGTGTGAGAGTGGGTGTAGGTGTGTGTGTATGTATGTATGTGTGTGTGTGTGTGTTTCTGAGTTCTGTGTGTGCATGCGAACATTGATGGTTCACATGCACAAGAGGTGTGAGTGTGTGTGTGTGACAGTGTGGGTGTACAAGCACAGAGAAGTTGAGTCTTTCATCTCCTGGATGAAAATGTATTAATTTAATCATTTCTGACCTTTTATAAACTTAATTTGTTTAAAGAAATTTGCTAGATCAATCAATAATAAGAAGTATTCGTCCTTTGCAAATGAACCCATTTCTTTAAACCCCACATTGGAAAGTCTTCTTGTGTGAATTTACACTAGTTAGTAACACTGACAACAACCATCTTGGCATAATAAAACCAATGGAATGCTGTATACATGCAGCCTCCCAGACAGTAAATAAGAGCAGGAGCTGAACCTGGCGGTTGGTGCAGCGGTCTGACTGATGAGCTGTTTTCTGACGCTAACTTCCCGGCCTGTTGTTAGCAGTAAATAGGTTAAGCAGTGTTTATCTCAGCGGGCTGACATTCTCAGGGTTTGACAACATGGTGACTAAGCTCATCCATCCATCAGCATTCACGCAAGTGTGAACCGCCGCCAGATGAGTGCGCTTCATCCAAACACACTCTGTCACTGAAACCACATTCACACAGTTAATATTTATGAAATGGATCTCTTACTCTTTCCCTGTGCATCCTCCTGTCCTCAGCCAGCACATACATATCTGCCTTAGTCACAATTTCTCCGCAGAGAAAAATCCAAACTAATCCTGAGTTACTGCAGTAAACACCCAAATGACAATGATTCTGGGTTACTGTGCCACTAGTTTATATTAGTAATGGGCGATAGAAATGATGTGCAATATAAATGATACAAAATTGGCCTACGATAGAGATTCTAATTACTGTATATTGCATGCGATAATGAATGTTGATGACACAATCTACCCGCGAAATATAGAGCCATGAGCTGCTGGGGAAAAAGACCGGTGCAACATCCATTATTTGGACTTGGTTCGGATTTAAGCAGGAGGTGGAAAAAGTACCACAATATTGTACTCAAGTAAAAGTACCAATACTTTGATGAAATATTACTCAAGTACAAGTAAAAATATCTTAAAAATTACTGAAGTAAAAGTCATAAGTAGTTCATTTAAAATGTACTTTAAGTAAAAGTTACTTAGTTACATTTAGAAAAAACTGTAAAATGTGTCAAAATCGGACAACAAGTTAAACCCAAAGGCGCCATTTTAATGCTACCAAGCACTCACCCGCCATTAGCATCCCATTGACTGCCATTCATTTTGACGGCGAATAATTTTACATCAGAAGCATTTAAAAACTTAATTTGTCTTGGCACAGCTACCAGAAGACTTATAACTTTACAATACACAGATAGTTTGGCCTTCCATCAGCTGTTTAGGTTTAATTACTACTGTTAACTAGCATGTTAGCTAGCAGTAATGGCTGTGTGGGATTGATTGAGATTTCTCTTGCACAGCTACCAGAAGACTTACAGCTTTCCGACAGGTTGCTCACGTCACATCTACGTCTTCAAGCTCAGTTGGAGGCTGCGCAGTAACGCTCAGCATCACCGGGAAAGAGCTTCTAACAGACTCCACTGGTCTCCTCCAGGACAACGGGACCTGTTGGTCCAAACCATGTACGGGCTCTTTCTATGGGGCTCAATTAAGAAACTTGCGCCCAAAATAACCGCAGTGTCCGTCTTCTGGAAACATTATGGCTTCAGAAACAATTATTTAGAACAATGTGATAAATTATTGTTCATTTATCATTATTGAGGTAAAATGTGATTATGATTTGAGGTCATATGGTGTGACCCTACTTAGCGCCGGCCAAGACGATTGTAATTGGTCTAAAGAAATAAAACAGAGCACCTTTTTCTCCCATCAAGGAATACTGTGCGATTCGATTCAGAAAATGTCCGGATTCAATTCCAATTTTTAGGCTCACAATTGGATTCAATATCGAATTTTGATTCAAAAACGATTCACAGTAAGAAAATGTAGTTACTTATTAGTGCTGTCAGTTAAACGTGTTATTAACTGCGTGAATGCAAACCCATTTTAACGGAAGGATTTTTTTATTGTGAGATTAACGTACTTTTTGGCCTAGAAAACTTTTTTGTAGTTTTTTTACACATGCATTTGCAACAACTAGTAACGTTAGAAAAACTACACCCACTGGATCTAGCTAGACGACAAACAAAACAACAGGCACACCGCACACACGCCGTTTGGGCTTGCAATCCGACCAAAGAGTACTTTTTTAGTGGATGGCAAGCGTGAGACGCCAAAATAGACGCCGGTAAGACTCTGGATGGAAAGTTTCCTTTATAAAAGTTGCCAAGACCAAAGTGATCTGTGGGTTTGGTCGTTGTGAACTGAGCGATCATCGCAGCATGTCCAGTCTGAAATACCACCTGATGACCAAGCACACAGCTGATGCCCATCCCCCCCCTCCCCCATCAAAGTAATTTTTTTCACCCTTTCATTGATGGACAGTGTTACATTGTGTGAGAGATTATTTGCTCCAAGTGAGAATGTTAGTGGGGTATTGAACACTACAGTAGGCTATATGCTGGAGGGGGGGGGGGGTCATATGTAGGCTATATCCTAATGTTTTCAATAAAAAAAACATTTGGACAAAGCGGATCCACTTTTCGGGTTTAATAAGAATAATAAAAAAAATGGGACAAAAATAAATCAATTTAGAATAGATAAAAATGTGCGATTAATTGAGATTAATTGCAAGTTAACTATGACATTAATGCAATTAAATATTTTAATCGTTTGACAGCAATAATGTGTGTATATATGTATAAATATTCATATGGATTTGTTTGTTATGTTATTTTAACATCCTGTTATCATGTATGTTTATGTTGTGTGTGATGTCTGTAAGCTACTGGGACCTTGAATTTACCCTTGGGGATCAATAAAGTATCTATCTATCTATCTATCACGTGATTACAGTGAAGTACAACATTTTTTTTTAAAACATGAATCGATTTTGAATCGGTCGAGCTTGAATCGTCATTTGAATACGAATACATTTTTTTTGCACACCCCTACTGTGTGGACTCGCCAGACCTTCCACCGCAGCGCTGTGGAAGAAGGTCTGGCAAAGTGAGACTACTGTGCCACAGAAAACAGCTTGACTTCACGTTGTCAGTTAGTGGTTTTAAACCGTCCTCAGTTCACTTCCGCTCTACAAACCACCAGCTGCTCCAGCAGGGTATTCCTTTTACAATGTTTCCTATCAGACTGCATAGCCAAGCTCAAAGTTATTAACTAGGATTGGTATTCATACATTGTTTCTAAGAGATACCAAAAATATTCAAGTTCAAAAAGGCAAGTTTGGGTTTGTGCTTTTGCAAAGGAGGAAGTGGAGGGTCGAGGCATTCAAACTCTCTACCTGCAGACACTTTTCAGTCCAAAGTTCTTAGAACTAATCATACTATGTTGATGTTAAGTTAAAGCGAATTTACAAGTCTGGAAAAAAAGGACTCAGCGATTTAGAGCTCTACACACAAACGTTGACGTGACTATTTTCTTGTAGCTATGGCCTTAAGATGGTAATCCACACCCACCACCATCACCACTACCTCCCAAAGTCAACTGGCATGAGTCATGTAATTCATAAGACATTTTCCTCAGGAGTCATCATCACCTGTGACTGCAGGCTGTAGTGACTCAGGACATGACTCAGTACATTTACATAGCCTACAGCACATTATCTGAGCTCAGTGTGACCTCTAGGCAGGTAGATAACAGTAACTGTGGATACAGAGAAATGTTAAACCTAGGTGTAATTTACAAGGGGTATGGGGGGCTTACACCCATAACCCAACACCCCCTCCCTCCAATAATCAAAACTGCTCGGTTCAACCCCACAAATATCTAATGATTTCCTTTAGGCTACATAATTAAAGCCATACTGTGCGCCGTGAATTGATGTTTGAAAAGGCACAAAGTATTGCAGAAAAATTCACCAGAATGCAGGAAAGATACTACCCAATGGACAAGTTCTGTGTGAGCCGAGGACAACAACCTCCTCCCTCCAACTTTCAGCTAGCCGTGCTGTTTCAGGGGGACTGCTCTGCAGAGACACAAACACAGCCGTGTGTCTCACCTTTGTCGCGGCTCCGAGGAGGACACGGAGTTGCAGCTGTGAACTGACAGCAGTGTGGAAGACTTCCGCGGTCCCAGCGGCGACGGTAGCAGGCTGGTGTTGGATGGGGACGAGTGCAGGTTACTGTTCCCCGGTGAAGGGAACGAGCCTCGGCAGCACTCAAGCAACACCTCCGCGCTCCCCACATCGTTGAACTCTGTGTCCGACGGCAGGACGAGGATTGGCGGTATGTTGAGGAGTCCTTTCCTCGGTGCTGGGGAGGGGGTCCCGGTGTTCGTGGCCGCTGCCAGACTGGAGAATGTCCCGTAGCTGTCATTGTTACCCAGCTCCTGACACAACCCGCCGGCCGCCGCAGAGCTGCCCAGGTCGGCTCCCTCCAAGTCGGTCTCTTTGTGGTGGCGGCTTCCTACATGTACGGCTGAACTACTCTGGACTGGTCGTCCGTCCAGGGAGATGTTACTAAGAAATAAAAGCGCGGCTTGTCTCCGGCGAGAGTTCTCCCGGTTCCTCCGACTGTGTTCCCTGTTACTCAGCGTCTTTTTGCCGCTAACGGCGGCCGTTATCGCAGCGCTGTGCTGGCCGCAGGCAGCAGCCGCCGCCATGGTCTCGTTCCCCCTGACGAAGTCAACCGGAGGATCAGCTCGGCTCTGAGCCCAAGACCAGCAACTGTCAAATCCTTTTACCCGGCGCGAGACCGCTTTACGCCCTCCTCAGCTCTCATTGGCCCAGACAGGAATACGTAATGACGTGTACAGCCAATCTCACCACGCTGTAGTTTACAAAAATGTAAATATACCATAAATGGTAGAACGTGCAAGGCCTATAACAAATAATGGTATTATTATTGTATAACATTGTTTCAAATCAAGAATAAAGAGTGCATTTAAATGATATACCTGTTCACCATTTCTTTTTTCTCTCTCTCTCTTTTTATTTATTATTTTTGTTAAATATTATCGAAAGTCTTTTCATAAAACCATGAAGTTGATTTTATTTTACCACAGGGCAGTACTTTTAAACATTTTTAATCCAGTTGTAAAAAGTGAGGTATCCATTAGGATTATAGAAATCAATAAATTACTGTACACTGCTTGTTTGGCCTGCATTGACAATATGTCTGTTTGGAAAATCTCACAGTGATAAAATGGCTCCAAGCCTGATATTATAATTTCATTTCACGTGTATTCTTACTTACTTACTTACTTACTTGTTGTGTTTTCTGCGGCGTCTGTCTCTCTGCAGTATCAGGGCTCTGTCACTGCAGCTCTACCTGACAGCAGCTTTGATTGGCTGCTGGCACTTTGTTATGAAACCTCTGTGGATTTTCTCTGCACTGATCCCTGCAATGACACCAACACTGGGCCCATTGGCGCCTGGCCAGCTCGGCAGGACGACCGCACTGTGAAGTATGACTGTTAGCCTGCTAAATATAACCCGTCGGACACAACACACTGTAATCCCTGCAGACTGGTCTGTTATCACCCTCCCACTGATCCCCACATGGGCCTCTGCAGAGCAACAACTGAAAAACACCTGACCTTCCAGCTGGAACAACAGCAGAAAAAAATCAAAAATTCACTCATTCAAATCAGTTTAATCTCACTGGAAATGTATTTTTCATTTGCATGATGTTATGTTTTATCATAGGCCTACAGTAGGCGTAGGAGACATCATCACAACCAGAACATTTGCCTGGGTTTAAATGCAAATTCCTATTCAACTGCTGTGTGTGTGTGTGTGTGTGTGTGTGTGTTTGATCAAGATAAAGAAATTATATTGTGGTGCATTCAAAATAAAAAAGAATAAAAAGGATTTTCTTTCTACATTATCACTATATATGTATTGAATACAAAAACCATTAGGACAACATTTTAACCTAAATGCCTACAAAAGTAAACAGTGAAATACATTTGATGCAATATTTTTTTCCTGTTGCTCAGCAGAAATAAAAATAAATTGAAACAAATATTACTTACATGAATATTGAGCAATTTTGAACATATAAACTATATATTATTAATATCGCTGTATGTATGTGTGTGTGTGTGTGAAGGGATGATGATGATGATGATGATGATGATGAGGATGATATGATGGTAAATGCCGCCACATGGGTGGATGATTGCAGAGCTTACAGAGCTGTAATCCTATGATGAGGATAGAGTTTATACAAAGTGTCTGCTCTACTCCACCCCACAAACACACACACACACATGCACGTGTGCGCGGACACACACACATGCACACGTGCATACACACACGCACACACACACACACACACACACACACACACACACACACACATACACACACACATTCATCTCTTTTCAAATGCTACCTGAGGATCAGAGCAGAGGGCTAAACTAATAGCAACATTTTTTTCTCATTCTTTGAAACGTTTTGCCGATATTAACACATTAATTATTATTGTGTTTATTATTATTGCATTTCAGGCTCCACTTTAGACTCTCTTTGAGAAGTCTGTCTTCCTGTTTGGGGCTTGCTTTGCAGTTGTTACCAATGCAGTATGTTTTTCTGCAGGGTTTTCCGCCGTTCAATCAGGCTTTCACCATCTGAAGGTACATAGGCACACTTGCATTTGTAGAACAGCCAATAGGAACGCTCTCCTTCTTTCTCTCTCTCTAAAATGACCTGTGATTGGCCAAAGTCTCTCGTCACGGGCTAGATTTTCTAAAGCCTGAAAACAGAGCCAACAGGAAGAGCACAAGTCTAGTTTTCTCTCAGAGCACTTCATATTACAATTTACTGAAAGGGTTATTATGGGTTATTTCCCCAATGACGCCAAAAATAAAATGCCTATCACAGCTTTCAAGTTAGAAACATGACCTCAGAGTTTATCTCCTACTTCCTGTCCTGATAAAAGAACTGAACATGATCTTATAACCTTTCCTGGTATCATGTCAACTCATACAAACTCTTAAAGTGCCCGTATTATGAAAATGTCAATTTTTCTGGGATTTGGGGTGTTCTGAGTGAGATCCGGTTTCTGAGTGTCCTCTGTCTTCAGTCTCCGGGTGAGCTGTTCAACATCTGCACGGCTTTCTACGTCACTAGAGACGAGGTGGCTAACCGTAGCATGCTAGCTTGTTCTCAATGGAAAACACTGCTCCAACAGCCACTAGTTGACCAGAATCTCCAAAAGAACTGGGCACTTTAATCTAAATCATGACATTTGACCTTTGAAGCAGTCAAACAAGTTGCTACAATATTGCTGTTTGCCTGCTATTAGCCCAACACATGGTCCTGGTCAGAACAAACAGTGTTTTGATGGTATGGGATGTCTCTCTTTCTCTCTCTCTTTCCCTATAACACCCAGTGCTCTACATGCACATATCCTGTTGAAAGAACTGTGTTTTTACGTGTATTATTTCATTTCTTTGCAGTGCCCATGTTTCATCACCAGCCTTTTGGAAAACCTGTGGTACATTTACAGTAATGTACATATCACGGCTGCTGCTAAATGCTGATTAATGACTAGCAAACTGCAGCGTTGCAGACAGCGTCAGTCTGTTACATAATGAGAGAGAGGAGACAGCCCATGGTGCACTGACTCTCCCTCTCTCTGATGTTCAGCCATGCTGGCAGAGGAGAGGGCCGGGGGGCACAGAGCAGCAGTGCACCATGGGAAGGTCACGATGCTGCCGCCATGATGATGGGTCAAAGCAGCATTGTAAGGGGGGGGGGGATAACGTCTGTTTATCACATGTTATCATACTATCATTTTTATTGGCTTCTATCTATCTATCATCTATCTATCTATCTATCTATCTGTCTATCTAGCTGTCTGTCTATCTATCTATCTGTCTATCTAGCTGTCTATCTATCTATCTATCTATCTGTCTGTCTGTCTATCTATCGATCTGTCTAGCTATCTATCTATCTATCTGTCTATCTAGCTATCTATCTATCTATCTATCTATCTATCTATCTATCTATCTATCTATCTATCTATCTATCTGTCTATCTGTCTATCTATCTATCTATCTATCTGCAAGGGAATGAAGGAAAATCTTTTGTAATGATGCAGCCAAAGACAGCTTTTACAACAATACCACATAACTAGTATGTATCTGATATACAGTATGTGTGACAGGTCATTGTGATTTTGCATGTAGGGATTTACACAATGATGTGTGTAGTTGCATTTGAGAGTAAAATGATTCAATAGCAACTGAATGATAACTGATCTCCAAGGCTTACTCAATATATTTTGTGATAAATGATTATAGTCATGTGAACAACTGACCAAATGAATTAATAATGAATTCATTTAATAGTCATTTGACGATTGTGCCAAATCGATTGAGAAAAACTGTAAAACCAGTGCTTGACAGTATAATGTATGATGATGAAATCAGCTCTTTGATGCCCAGCTGCCTCTATGTGGTGACTGTTAGTACTACAATCCTACAGAAAATACCACAGTACTGTAGAACAGCTTTGTCAAGTATTTAGATTCCTTCATTTCATACATATATAGTGATAAACTCAATTCAAAAAATCCATATCTCGTTCTTTCTTTCTCTCTCTGTATCTCTCTCTCTCAATTTCAATTCAATGTGCTTTATTGGCATTCACAAAGAAAACATGTTATTGCCAAAGCAGTTTACAGAAAAGGCAGATAGTACATTTCACATGTTAAATACTGTACACACAGTATTTGTCACATAGATTCTCTGACAAAACAATTACATAACCCAATATAATACTTACAGTACTTACCAGTCCCTGATACGTTGTACATAGAGTGGAGCTGTTGTCCCTTCTCCTGGAGAACTACCAGCTTCTGTTCTGATTTCTAAAGTTTAACCCTTGTGTTGTCTTCCCGTTGCCCTTGCAACTTTTTGGTGTTCTGGGTCAAAATTTTAAATTCGAAGTTTTTGTCACTTTTTCCGATGTTTTTGTTGATTTTTGCTGCGCTTCTTTTTACGTTTTTATTCAATGTTTTTTTATACATACATTTTTTTTTCAAATGTTTCATAAAACACCCAAACCCAATAAAAGCAGTGAACTGATCATTTATTTGATCGATGTAAAGATCGTTGTATGAACCATCCACGTTAATTTATTTGACACTTTGGTTGAAGGAAACCTCAATTTCTGATATAAAAACCATTTGAAAATGGGTCAGATTTGACCCAAGGACAACAGGAGGGGTAAATCTCTTAGTGACGAGAATGTTTCACAGTGGAGGAGCCTTCTTCCTGTCTCTCCGGGCCAGTAAGTGGTCACTGACCCTGTGTTTAGTCGCTCTCTCTCTGTTTCCCTTCATCCTCTTATCTCTCCATCAAGGCAAGGCAGCTTTATTTGTATAGCACAATTCTGCAACAAGGCAATTCCAAGTGCTTTCCATAACACATTAGAGATCAGTTAAAACAATTAAATCATAAAAAATAACATTAACTAAGAGATATGAAATACAAGAATTAAAATTACAGTGTGAAGACAACAAAGAGAAAGGTCTTCAGCCTTAAAAAGAACAGAGAGTTGCAGCAGACCTGCAGTTTTCTGGGAGATTGTTCCAGATACAAGGAGCATAAAACCTGAACGCTGCTTCCCCCGGTTTAGTTCTGAGTCTGGTGACCTGAGAGGTCTGGGGGGTCATAATGTAGCTCCAGCTCAGAAATCAGAGGTAGTAGTCTTCCTCCTCAATGTCTCCGTGTGTGTCCTGGAAGCCCAGCGCCTGGATGTCGTGTGTGATGTCAGTCATGCGTCGGTTGAATTCCTGCGATCCTGAGGCCAGAGAGCCATTATCATACCTGCTGGGGGGGGACAAAACAGATTTATCTAAACTGTTACCTCATCTTTCTGACTGCCTGCTTATTAAAATGTCCAGGAAATGACCACTTATTTGACATAAAGAAACAATATGTGCTTTTAGGTCTACACTGGTGCCCTTCAGCCAACATTAGTGTTACATCAACAAACACGTGCGGAGAAAGGTCTGGCAAAGCGAGACTGTCATAACAAAAAGAAATGTCTTTTTACCTGCCAAAACCTTTTTTTGTCACCTGTTCTTAAGTCATAAACACAGGAGAGAAAACAATAAAGATCAGACTATAGATCATCTCTTAACCTTCATGTTGTCCTCATGTTGTCCTCATGTTGTCCTCATGTTGTCCTATATCAATGTTCTTTTTAATTCCCCAAAATAACATGACTGATTCCACCCAACGCTCTTTGCCAAGTACAAATCTCTACTTTCATTAATTTTGGGGCGTCTTATTCAATTTCATAGCATTGTGAAATAAACGAAATTGTGTTTTTGAAATAGTATTGAGTAAAAGTTGACATATTCCAGTCTGTGATTATCATCAACATCCATTCCTTTAATTTTAGTCTCAATAATTCCTAATTTCTGTAAAACTAAAGTTAATAAGTTAGTGTTACCTAGTGTTAAACGTCAAAAAAAGTGACAACAATTGAAAAAGGCGTTGAAAAAAGGGACAAAAACGTAAGAAAAGTTAAAAACATTGATTAAAAAGCGTCAACAAAAGTGTTGATTGTCAATTTTGACGGGAAGAAAACACGAGGGGGTTAAAACAACACTGGAGAACTTTACAGGTTGGAAGTGGAATCGTCCCATTACATTACATTGTCCAGTTCATTCAAACTACAGATCCACTACCCGATATGGCAAGCTTGCATAATGTAATGTAACCTGCAGGGGACCAAAGAGGGACAAGTTCTCCAGTGATGCTTTAAGGCTTCCGTAGCTTCCAAACTACAATGGCAACATGTTGTTTCATTTTTCAAATATAATGTCTTAATGTCTTTGAAGGAGGTTGGTACTCTTCAATTTTATTAAAAATTGAGAGAAAAACAAAATACCTCAAAGCACACTGTTCCTTACCGTTCCGAGATAACATGTCCTTCAACCCAGAAACCATAGCAACACATGTGCCCCTGGTCACTGTCCACTAAGTTTGACGTTTATTTACAGTGGATATGGAAAGTATTCAGAACCCTTTAAACGCTTCACTCTTTGTTTCATTGCAGCCATTTTCCAAAAATCTAAAAAGTTCATTTTATTTCACCTTAATGTACACTCAGCACCCCCTCTTGACAGAAAAAAACAGAAAGGTAGAAATTTTTGTAAACGTATTAAAAAAGAAAAACTGAAATATCAATATGGTCATAAGTATTCAGACCCTTTGCTGTGACGCTCATATGTACCTCACATGCTGTCCATTTCTTCTGATCCTCCTTGAGATGGTTCTACTCCTTCATGGAGTCCTGTTGTGTGTGACTAAACTGATTGGACTTGATTAGGAAAGACACACCTGTCTATAGAATACCTTACAGCTCACAGTGCATGTCAAAGCAAATGAGAATCATGAGGTCGAAGGAACTTCCCAAGGAGCTGAGAGACAGAACTGCGGCGAGGAACAGATCCGGCCGAGGTTACAAAACAATTTCAGGGGTTTGAACACTTTCCGTACCCATTGTATGTATTTGGGCTCCAGAGAATGAGTCCCGAAAATGTAGCTTATAAACTAATCTGTCTATAAAATGGAATGGGAGACAGCAGTATCGTTTTAAAAACCACATAACCTCATGGACCAATCAGAACTGAGTTTCAAACCGAGCTTTAACACAATCAGCAATCACAAGCCCCTCCTCCTGACCCAGGGTACCTACCCTCTCATGGCCGAAGCCGACGTGTTGCTCATGCTGCGTTTGATGCGTCCAAAGCTGTCCGTTAAAATGCCTCCCTCCCGGATCCCGATGCTGTCCAGGAAACTCTCAAACACCCCAACGTCTTTGTCTGGGATGAACGGACGCATGCCTGGGAAACAAAGACAGCCAGAGTTAAATCAGAGTTAAATCAGGACTTTTGTTGCTTGTTGTTTTTCTGTTTTTGCCCTTTTTAAAACCATAAGTAAGAAAAATGGTAACATTAATGAAGTAGGGCTGCCCCCTCTCAGTCAATTAGTAATCTATAGTCATGTTTTTATGCTGACTTATTTCCAAGAAACATGTGAGGGCATCTCTGATAAACACAAGATTTAAGGTGGTGCTTTTGTATGATTCTTTGTGGAGAAACTCAGTTTTACAGATATGTCCATTAAATCAACTTATTGATTAGTCGACTAAGGATGTCTTAATTAGAGGACAACCCTAAAATGAAGGATGGAAAGGGAAATCGTGGTGGCCTGGCCTTTAATAATATAAATATATAATAATATAAATGTGCCTGCTTCTATGGGAATTTAAAATAGGGGGGTGTAGACTTATGCCCCTGTATTTTAACATAGGGGGGTGTATACTTATGCCCCTGTATTTTAACATAGGGGGGTGTATACTTATGCCCCCTGTATTTTAACATAGGGGGTGTATACTTATGCCCCTGTATTTTAACATAGGGGGGTGTATACTTATGCCCCCTGTATTTTAACATAGGGGGGTGTATACTTATGCCCCCTGTATTTTAACATAGGGGGGTGTATACTTATGCCCCTGTATTTTAACATAGGGGGGTGTATACTTATGCCCCCTGTATTTTAACATAGGGGGGTGTATACTTATGCCCCTGTATTTTAACATAGGGGGATGTATACTTATGCCCCTGTATTTTAACATAGGGGGGTGTATACTTATGCCCCTGTATTTTAACATAGGGGGGTGTATACTTATGCCCCTGTATTTTAACATAGGGGGGTGTATACTTATGCCCCCTGTATTTTAACATAGGGGGGGTGTATACTTATGCCCCCTGTATGTTAACATAGGGGGGTGTATACTTATGCCCCTGTATTTTAACATAGGGGGTGTATACTTATGCCCCTGTATTTTAACATAGGGGGTGTATACTTATGCCCCTGTATTTTAACATAGGGGGGTGTATACTTATGCCCCCTGTATTTTAACATAGGGGGGTGTATACTTATGCCCCTGTATTTTAACATAGGGGGGTGTATACTTATGCCCCTGTATTTTAACATAGGGGGGTGTATACTTATGCCCCCTGTATTTTAACATAGGGGGGTGTATACTTATGCCCCCTGTATTTTAACATAGGGGGTGTATACTTATGCCCCCTGTATTTTAACATAGGGGGGTGTATACTTATGCCCCTGTATTTTAACATAGGGGGGTGTATACTTATGCCCCTGTATTTTAACATAGGGGGTGTATACTTATGCCCCCTGTATTTTAACATAGGGGGGTGTATACTTATGCCCCCTGTATTTTAACATAGGGGGGTGTATACTTATGCCCCTGTATTTTAACATAGGGGGGTGTATACTTATGCCCCCTGTATTTTAACATAGGGGGGTGTATACTTATGCCCCCTGTATTTTAACATAGGGGGTGTATACTTATGCCCCCTGTATTTTAACATAGGGGGGTGTATACTTATGCCCCCGGTATTTTAACATAGGGGGTGTATACTTATGCCCCCTGTATTTTAACATAGGGGGGTGTATACTTATGCCCCTGTATTTTAACATAGGGGGTGTATACTTATGCCCCCTGTATTTTAACATAGGGGGGTGTATACTTATGCCCCCTGTATTTTAACATAGGGGGGTGTATACTTATGCCCCCTGTATTTTAACATAGGGGGGTGTATACTTATGCCCCTGTATTTTAACATAGGGGGTGTATACTTATGCCCCCTGTATTTTAACATAGGGGGGTGTATACTTATGCCCCTGGTATTTTAACATAGGGGGGTGTATACTTATGACCCCTGTATTTTAACATAGGGGGGTATATACTTATGCCCCTGTATTTTAACATAGGGGGGTGTATACTTATGCCCCTGTATTTTAAGGAAAAACATTTATTTATGTACAATACATTATTCATTCACAAAGAAAATTGGTGTCCTTAAAAGTTAGATTTTCCAAAAAAAATGGAATTAAGGCATTAAGATCAATTTCCAAAAGATGTTTTTTTATTCCTCTTTTTAATCAACTTTAACATGGGGGGGTAAACTTTCTCAACCCACTGTATATAGAAGGTAAGGCATTCTAATAATTATTTACCACCTGACAAAATGAGCCACCCTACTTTTAACTACATGTACAGGGAGGTATGACATTCTGACTGATAATTACCACCTGGCAGAATGACCAACCCTTCTTTGAAGAAAGTAGTGGGGAACATTAAAGAAATAAAAGAAGTGGGGCTAAACACTGTACACATATTAGGATTGGAGGTCTTTTTTAGTCAGGTAGTTAATATCTTTTTGTCTATATGAATAAGACACACATGACAGAAAAAAGGTTTTCACCGACTGCACGCTATTTAAATGTGATTTACAGTACAATAAGTACAATATCAGTATAACATAAGGAAAGACACTGGACACAAGGACATCTATGGGAACCTGCACAAACTGTGTTTGTTGTTTGCTGTATGTCTGGTGGATTCGTCCTATCCCGTTCATAATAATAATAATCATGATTATACAGCAGCACAGTGAGCACTACAGAAAACCACCACTCTGTCTCTCTCTCACTCACGAACAGGAAGTTGTGGTTTCCTTACTGGAAGTGGGTTAGAGCTGAATTTATTGCGGTAAACACACACATACCAAAGACACACACATACAGTAAACTCAGCTGCGCGCGCACGCACACACACACACACACACACACACACACAGCTCTATATACAGGTCACACACACACTTTACCACAATACCAGCATAAATAGTAGGTTGTGGTTTCTTGCAGAGTTTCAGTTAGTTACAGTAATGAGCTGTGCGTGTTTGTAAGTGTATGTGTGTGTGTGTGTGTGTGTGTGTGTGTGTGTCTCACCCATCAGCAGGAACTTGCGGTTGTCACCATACAGTTGCAGCAGCTCGGAGCAGAAGTGGTCAATGTTTGATCCTAGTCTGTATTCTCTCAGCAACACGGCAAAGTGCTGCAACTCCACCGGAATCAGCTTGTTACGCAGCTACACACACACCCACACACACGCACACACACACACACACACACACACACACACACACACACACACACACACACACACACACACACACACACAGATTAGAAAGCAATGTGTCTGTGTTAGTAACACCAAATCCCCCCTGCTTGACTGTCCAGTAGGCATCCCCCAAGGCTCCACCCTTACTTAAGTTAAAATACTAACATCCACATGTATGGCAAAAACTCAGGCAATATCATCTACTCTTCCATCTGCAACAGTCCACGTTGATGACTGGCTCACTACGTCATGTCTCCATCTGAACACCAGGAAGACCGTCTGCATGGTGTTTTCCAAACAAAACACAAAGGTGACACAGTCTAATGTGTTCCTTAGAGAAGAGGCGCTAATAAACTGTAAAGGAATTTAAATATCTGGGGGTGACATTAGACTCAAGAGAGCCATTAAAATGTTGGATAAAAATCACTCTAGCATACTGAAAAAAATACAAACTATTGCGTTCTAATAATAATAAAAATGTGTAAGTATGCTTGTTTTGTATATAAGGCTTTACATCATTGTTGTCCCCCCCACCCCAGTGAATGATTTCTTAGTAGTACAAAGGCCTCCACCGGGGACTGTGTAGTACCTTTTAAACAAGGTATAGATATAGATATAGACAAGGTAGAGAGCAAGCGTATAGCGTGCGAGAGAAGATACGTAGTTTACTGAGCGGTTTCACACAAAACTAAGTGGTACTATGACAAAGTGGTACTTTCTTTACTTGCAAATGATCTTTCAAACATCATATGTGTCAATGGATCAATTCAAACAGGATCGACAAACCATTTGTCTCTTCCCGTTCACTATTTAATTTCAAAATATTACTGTACTGTACATATGACTTATCTTATTTAATTGTATATATTACTTATCTTTCTTTATCTTATTTGTACATATATATATTGGCAAATGGCATAGCCCTGGTCGACGTCTGACGCATAAAGCCACCGAACACCTTTTTATCTGCGTCACGTTTGGAAGTCTATCTGTAATGTTAACAGTCAGTGTGTGGGTCTAATGATGGAAAGACAAAAAAGAAAAGGGAAAGGTGGCGCTGAGATGGTCAGACTGAAAAGGAAAAAAGGGATCATGTGGCTGTGTGTTGTTCATTCATTCACCATCCGAACATTCATTTACATACATACATTTCTCTTATGACAGAATGCATAAGCATCTACTCAGCTGTTTCCTTTGTTGTGGATCATGAAAGGATTGATTATTGGCTACTGAAGCTGTGCGCACACACACACACACACACACACACGCACGCACACACACACACACACACACACACACACACACACACACGCACACACAGACACACACCGTGATCATGTACTCCTGCATCAACAGCAGGGCGGGGTTACTGTCTCCTCCGTCACTGGCTGAAGCCAGACTGCGATGGGAGTCCTGCAGCGAGAGAGACGAACTCTCACTGTACGTCTCACTGTAGTAGAGCTCAAAGGCATCCTGGGAGCCATCACTGAGAGAGAGAG